>WWET01003639.1:106759-119164 GCA_011038615.1 Limnodynastes dumerilii
CATAGTTGCCAACTCTCCCTGAATATCAGGGAGACTCCCTGAAGATTGGGTGATCTCCCTGACTCCCTGAAGTGTTTGGTAATCTCCCTGATTCTAATTTCATCCATTGAGGTCTATGGAGATGGCCAATTTCATGGAGACCAAGATGTAATGAAAGACTCAGCTGCAGTGTCACTTTTATCTTTTCTGTAAAGATAGTACTGAAAGTATTCACTGACAATTTAATAATCAATAAATACTGATACTGCCATTTTAATTGTAAAGTGTACTGCTAAATACACCTATGGGTGGAGGTATTCACAGGACACACCTCTTTGGCGGTACAGGACACACCCCTTTGGTGCTGCACCTTGATAGTGGTCTCACAATCTCCCTGATATTCATTTGCAAAAGTAGGCAACCATGGCTTTAGCTACAAGCAGGTCCTGTCCAGTCTCATCTGACACATATCTACAGGCCTCCTGTCATTTTTCTCAGAGTTTCCTTGTACAGCTTCTGGTGGCTGGACCCTCCTCTGCTTCACATTGACAGCAGTGAAGTAAAACATAGAAACATAGAAAGTGACGGCAGATAAGAACCACATGGCCCATCCAGTCTGCCCAGTTTTTTTATTTAAAGGATGGGGGCACCTTTACAGTGATATTCAGTTTGGCATACTTGCCCAATCTCCTGTAATTAAGGCATACATCACCCCCTTACTGAATTCTTTCCACCCCTCCCTCCTCCCTTATTACAGACCATAAAATAAAGACACAGAGGTATTAAGGTCTAATGTGTCAGAATATTTATTATTGTTTATTATTATATTTTATTATTGTAATGAAAATTGGAATTAGGATCTGTATGCTTTTAGATCCAAGGGATACTTTTGCCAATTAATACAGTAGCTTACTCCAATTTGGTGGCAGAGAGAGCATGGCGTAGCCCATCACATGATACCGGTATACACATTTCTAGGAGTGAACGTACACCCCACACATCTCAGGGTACACACGAGTCCCCACTCGCCAAGGCTCAAGTCAAAATCATACAGCCGGATTGTACAGGCGAGTGCATGCCCACTCTCCTGTAATGTCAGGGAGATTACAGAAATGTGTGAAGTGCTCCTGGAATTCCAAGATAGAGGACAATCCTTCCACATTTATCTGACAGTAGTACCGTCTGTACACTGCTTAGTGGAGGGCAGGGTTTGTTGATGCAACTTACATCATCAGGCCCCTGGAGACTGTCAGCTGAAATCCTCCTGGGGTCTCCTTAAAGGAAGAAAGCAAAAGATGACAAATATGAATTAGGTTCTCTATAATTCTGACAGAGTTTTCAGTAATAACAAGGGACTGGATTCACACTTAATAACGTACCTAAATATACACAGGCCTTGTGCATATCTTGGTGTTTTTTTTACAAACTGCATGCGCCATCCATATGTTACGCACGGAATCTCATTACGCACGGAGTTCCACTCTCTGCCTAATGAGATCCGTAAGAAGGGACCAGTAATTAGGAAGTAAAGAAAAGTGGGTGGGGAGAAGCATTTATATGGGACAGTATGGACTGGGTTTGCAAAGTCTGCATGTACTTTAGCAAAATATGCACAAAAAAACGCACGGAGATTTAAGGTAGCTTTATGGACATGAAAATCAGTAAACATCCGTAAGAACGAGGGGATTGTCATGGGAGTTGCCTTGCCACTTAGGTGCCTATATTTGGGAATCCATGCGTTCTTATTTAATTCTTAAGTGTGGATCATGCCCAAGAACTATTATTGTGCGCACAATGGAGAAACTGTTCAGTAATCACTCATTACAATCACCAGTCAAATGTAGAGAAAGCTTTTCAGGCGTTGATCTCAAACAGCAATTTGAAATCGCTATATTTCCAGGCTGGCGGAATAATCAGAATTAAGTCAGCAAAACAAGTCTCACAATCCCCCACTATAGCCTAACACACAAACCAGCTCTAGTGCCTTAAATCTGCGGGAGAGTGACATAAAGGTCCCAATATTTTGCCCATACTAGAACTAGACGTTGTTCAGCTTTGTCTGGTGGAATGACAGACCCGTAGTGATACCAATTATCCCTATAAATTGTAGGCTACAATAGTCATAATCTCATTATCAGGTTTGGTTTCCCTAGGTGGCCTGTTATACAACATCGCCTAGTGTTCATATGTAGCAAGGGTGCCCTCAATTATGCATCCTTTGCCAAGACTTGTTATGGCCACAAGGAAAGAGACAGAACTCCACCCCCACAGTGCTCTGGGGCTGGTAGGAGTTCCCAGAGAGGAAGTGAGAGCTACAGTGTCTAAGGAGGAGACAGGGAGGAGAGCCTGTGAGCAGAGATATTGCAGAGGATCTGCAGAGGAGTTACTGAGGGGTTACTGAGGAGAAATCAGAGAGCAGAGAGAGACTTGCCCAGACAGCGAGGCATCTGCTGCTGGGTTTAGTCTGAGTGTAGCAGAACTTTGTAGAGACTTGACCTTGAGCCCTCCCGCCTGAGGGAGATTCCAGCTGGGGGAGTGCTGCAACTGAGATCAGAGAACTACAAGCATGCTGTGGAGATGCAGTTAGAGACTGACATCCATCCGGAGATAAGTAACTGCATTCATTCACACTGATACACTGGTGATGCACAATACAGCCACCTTTCTGCATCACCATTACATTGCATTGGGATTCAAGTAAAGTGGACTTTGGGACTTTGTTGAACATATCCTAAACAGGACTTTGGGGACTTTCTAACACATGTAACCCGGGTTCTACCACCGTTCTACAAGTGCACCAATGTGGTTAATTTAGTCAGTCTGATTGTTATAGTTAGACAGGAAAATTATATAACTGTTTAGTAATTTACTGTTACTGTGTGATTGTGGCTGCAGCGGGCCTGAGTGTGTGTATCGGCTGCCATTTTGTAGAGACAGTTTGCATGTGCAGTCGCCATTTTGAGTCAACCAATTGTATTGTATGTCCATTACTATTTGCTATTGTTCATATTGCATTGCCAACCCTTTTACTCCTGACCAGTAAAACAGCCCTCTTTAACCCTTGCCATTTCCAGTCCCCAGCTGTCCTTAATAAATACCATTTCCATTTCCCCCACTTGCGGTGTGGT
This sequence comes from Limnodynastes dumerilii, assembly GCA_011038615.1. Classification (NCBI taxonomy): domain Eukaryota; kingdom Metazoa; phylum Chordata; class Amphibia; order Anura; family Limnodynastidae; genus Limnodynastes; species Limnodynastes dumerilii. The sequence goes on from WWET01003639.1 coordinate 109,867, forward strand.
CCTAGTTATTCACTATTAGTGTGGTGGGGTACAAGGGGCTTCCCGAGTCAGCCCTGGTGGAAACAGCAAGTGTCTGCATCCCATACACACTGTCCAGAAGACTCGGGTTGAGGCACTGAAGCTACAAACTCCTATATGACACCACCCCTTACACTAAGCAGGAGAAAGGGGTGCTACACATAGAACAAAGGTTGTTACCAAACAACTAGGTTATTATAAAAAATAAAAATAAGCCACCTTTTCTTTGGTGAACTATAGGTATCAAAATGACCTGGCGTCTTTAATGATAACTAGCATCCGCGTGCCCTGATATACAGGGAAAAGAAGTGTTAATAAAAGAAAGAACTTTAAAATTTAAATAAATTTGTCATGTTTTCACCTGCACATCGCCATGTATGGCAAAACCAAAAAAAACCCAGTGTACAGATGCCACCCTGCCTGTCTAACAGGTTACACGTTACACTATGGGCAGTACAGTCATGTTTGTGACTTGTAGTTCCCACCGCTCTGACCTAATTCAAGAAAAATGACTAATATTTTAAATAGTCCTATACTTTTTTTGTTTTAATTTTGCTTTGATTATGAATTAACAGATGAAGAACTCGGGATTCAATGGATCTAGATTAATAATAAAGTTGGACCAAAAGTTATCTTCAAAAGTTTTCATTTAATAAAGACGTTTCACAAGAAAACTGTCTGTGTCCTTTTTTAATCTTTTTTTTATTTTTTTTATCATTATTATTGTACAACAATCAAGGCGAAAAGCCAGACAGCACAATAAAAGAGTAGACAAGATATGAGTTTTTGACATACTGCATATGAAACATATTGAAAGAATCATAAAAAAAAAACACACTGTGCTAGTACAGAGGAAAGCAGGGATAGCACAATAGAGAAAAGTACTTGATCAAGGCTGCGTTGTATAGATGAGAGTAGAGTGGGCAAGGAGAGAAGGTCCACCACTGCTAGCTGGACAGGGGCAAGGCAGTGAGCAAGAGGTTTTACTGCACCTCCTATGGATTTTATGAGAGCAGAAATAGGTTAACTACTTAGGGAGAGTGGGTGGGAGTTATCAAGTAAGATGATCCCTGGAATTGGTGAGTTAAAGCATTGTGAAGTTTGGCAACCGTTATTCTTGAGACAGGTGATGTAGCCATAGAAGAAACAAAATGTATTCTATTTAGGATGGTTGCAATTGAAGCCGTGTCCTTGAGTTCCAATATTTGGCAATCAGTGATTTTGCAGCATTACTGATATGTGCAATCAGTTGAGCTGCTTTCCTTTCTACATCAAGTAGTAGAAACTGTGGGTCTTTCAGGACAAGTATGCAGTAGTTTGTAAATCATAAGCAGTCCTAAAACTGAGAGATGATTGCATATGACCACCAGATGTGTCCACCACTTGGGTGTTTTTCTGGCAGTGCACGTGCGTGCGCCAGATGTTACAATGTGGATCTCCAGTTGTATGTTGCTAAGTTCTATATGCCTAGAGATCTGTCTGACAGGGCGGTCCATTCCCTCTGCCCACCTAAACTCCGGGGGTATTTAAATTGTACAGTACTGGTGGGACGTATAGGCCATTGACCCGCAAGGGAGAATTAAGGTAGGGTTATGTACCTTGTATAAATATTATATTTTGTTTCACGTATTACTACTGTACACTTAATTGATGCCTTAGTTATACTTTCTTGCAAAGTAAGTCAAATGTGCTGTTCTCCTGAAGTGTTCTTATTATTGTATAATATTGTATGCATACAGCCATCCACTTCTTCTCCTTTTATGCGTGTCCAGCCTCCAATTCTGTCCATTTTATGTGTGTCCAGCCTCCAATTCTGTCTCTTATGTGTGTCCAGCCTCCAATTATACCCCTTGTATCTTTGTCCAGCTTTTATTTCTGTCCCTTCTGTGTTATCAGCTTCCATTTGTGTCCCTAATATGTGTGTCCAGCCTCCAATTCAGCCCCTTGTGTGTGTGTCCAGCCTCCATATGTGCCCCTTCTGTGTGTCCAGCCTCCATGTGTGCTCCTTCTGTGTGTCTGTGCTTCTATTTGTGCCCCTTCTGTGTGTCTAGCCTCTATTTGTACCCCTTCATGTCCACTCTCTATTTATGCTCCCTTTGTGTGTTCAACCTCCATTTGTGTCCCTTCTATGTGTGTCCAGCTTCCATATGTGCCACTTCTGTGTGTCCAGCTTCCATTTGTGCCTCTTCTGTGTGTCCAGCTTCCATTTGTGCCTCCTTTGTGTGCCCAGCCTCCATTTGTGCCCCTGCTGTTTTAATGTTTACTTACTCTTGCTGTTTTCTCCCTTTTCCTCCTTCCTCCATGGTGATCTCTGAGTCTGCTTGAATGCATTCACATTCATATTCTCCTATGGGAGCCCTGTAGGACCAAATCTACTTCCATGAACAACGCTGCCTCATATATACTCAATAGCGTTTATGTGAATGACTCTGGCTGCATAATGTGGCCAGCGTCTGTGTAAGCCTGGGGGAGGGCAGAGTGGCCTAAAGGGGCACTGCTCTTCAAGTCACCATGGGGTGCACCCCGTGCGATTGCATGGCTTGTCTGCTCCTAAAATGTCCCTTCCTGTAGTGAATAAAGAATGCTGTTCCCTTGACATAATAAGAAACTGTCCGGTGTTAGAATCTTTCTCTTCTTCTGATCTTTGTGCTGTTAATCAATATCAATTTCTAGGACCTGTGTCCTGAGTAACCTTTCAGTTTTGTCTGTGGTTTACCCTGTGTCTAAGATCTCTTTCTTTCAATTAGCTTGTAGAGTTTATGCATGTGTGTTATCCACACTGATAGGCTAACACTCTACCCTTGCCAGGAGTAGCATCTGTAGGCAGCAGTAGTATCCTGGTTCTTGTATACTTAATTATACTTTAAGGAAGGGAGATGACCCAGAGTTATCAATAAGTCTACTGTTAGAATCCCCATGAGAGGACAGTACATAGAGGAAACACCCACAGTGCCAGATAAAATGAACGCTGGGTTGGCAGGGGGAATAAGCCCGGCTGACAACAAAAGACAAGGGCACACACTAAAACACAATTACAAACCAGGGAAGAAGTGAGGCAAGAATAAAACAATAAAGAAACAAGTAAAGCAGAAACCACACTCAGGTTTAAGGGATATACTGTAACAATACTAGATCTAATGAATAGCGAGGGACTCACAGGGAGAACCAGATGTACTGCCGATTCTAACATAGAGGCTGCTTATACCTATCGGTTATCAGCCAACACAACCCGGGAACTGACTGGCTGATGCCCTGGCTGTTACCTAGCAGCCAGGACACCAAAGTAATAGGGCAGTGAAAAGAACAGGCGGCGCTTTCATAGGGAGGAATCTGCATGCTATCACACTCTCTGTGACTGCATGCCATCAAGGGAAGCCATGCCGTCAGGGATTGCGTGCCAGCCGGCATGTGTGAGGAGGTACAGCAGCAACGCTGGAATTGGCAGTGAATGGAAACTTATTACATTCTGTCCCGCTATTGTGATGGCGTGTAACAGATATGTGCAACCTAAATCAAGTCACCATTGGAACTGTATCATACACCGGAATATTATTTTTATAATTATATATTATTTGCATTATTGGACTTTGATCTTGATCCACTACTGCATACTATCAACCAGTAGTACCTATGTATGTTGTTTAATGTTACTATGTATATCTATACCCTGAAGTATTGAATAAAGACTGTCTTTTATTACACAAGCACATCTCAGATTCATGAGATATATCTAACATCCGGTTTTCTGGTCACAAAGAACATTATCCACATATAAGGAGGAAATAAGTATGTGCGGATTCGCAAAAATACACAACTAAGCAGCAAGTGCACTCCCATAACACTCTATTTCTTACGGATTTTTACTGGCTTCCACGTCTATAGAGATACATTAACTCTCTGTGCATATTTGTGTGGACTTTGCAAACCCAGCCCTTACTGCCCTATTTAAATACCTCCCTTCACACACTTTTCTTAACTTCTTATGGATCTCACTAGGCACAGAGTTAATCTTCATGCATACCGAGTTTCAGTGTGTGTAACATCTAGAGGGCACATGCGCAAATCACAAAAAAAGCAAGTTACGCACACGGCATGCATATATTTAGGTACATTTTTAAGTGTGAATCCGGCCCAAAGACCCTTGCCTATTGACTAATGTACTGCATTAATTTGACAAATGATTTGACTTGCCTGTAATTGAATGACCAGGCAAGTCGTATGTTGTTTACACCTGCTTGGTTGGTGTTCTGGCAAACTGCTTATCTTGATTTTCCTGCTGTGCATGGCCAGCTTTAGCTTATACTGATCACTGCATCATCTTATGCAAAAGCAGTTTAACAGCAGTGGAGGAAGAAGTAATTTGAACTTCAAGGCACTACAAAACAGGTTCATTTCATCAAATTGTGTTATTGTTAGCTCTTGACATACTCATGTAAAGTAAATTGATGAGGGAAATACCGATATGCTGTAAAAATGCAGCTGTCATATTGCAGGCAGTGTGATAAATGACACAAATACAAATAAGATGCACTCCACAGCTTTGGCACACTGTCAATACTGACAAATTCCAACAAAAACAAAAGCACTTGTCTCTCTGTATACCAAACACGATGCAGCTGCCAGATCTGTAGTAATGACAGAGATAGAAACAGGAGCAATAGTTCTTTGAAAGTTTACCATCTGAAACCACTTAGGATAACAAACATATGTAATGCAATGCAAGCTGGGAAATAATATGAATGGTATCTGATCTTATCAATTTAACAGGAGTCAACATTTGGACAAAGATATTTCAAGAAATGTGACAGTTAAAAACTCCCATAGAGAAATCACTACAACAATAGAAGAATCAATTCATTCTAATCATAAATATGTATGACAGACCTTTAATATAAAAGAAATGACCCCCTCTGATAAATCTATGACATTGGAAATAAGGAAATATCTATCCTTCATGCCATGTTAGTTTATCCCTTTGTACTATATTAGCCATGCCATTGGAATTGGTATAGAAAGTAGTTACCATGTAAGCTTGGGCAGTGTCACTAGTCTTTGAGCACTGTTAGGTGACTCTAGCCAGAAGTCACTGAGGAGCAGACAATACCATATACACATGCCTCCATGTCTGCTAATGTAAGACATATTAGGAGGTTAATGAGCCGTGTTCAAGAAAGTATGTCATTTCTGGGGGAAGGGTCTCTGTCCTAAGGTCTTAGATAGCTCTTGGGTGAGTGAGTGAGAATGTGGCTCAATTGTATGCACCTTTTTACAGGTAAAGAGACTAAAAGGAACTGTGGTGCCCTCTACAGCCGAACGAAATTAGGCATAAATATAGACTTCCTGCAGCTGTACCCTGTGCACAACCCCTTAGCTATGGCTCTGAGTAAACACACTTAGACATGAACCCTATGATAAACTAGTGCCAGAAAGTATTACATCATAATCCCGCCCCTTCAAACTCTGATTCTGGGCTGGATTCAGAGTTGCGTGTGTGTATGAGACGGATGTGCACAAAAAAAATTCGAAACATGACCAATTCAAGGTTGCCCATTTTCACACAAAAAAATGCCAGTGTGAATCGCATGCATCCTGCTTAGGGCAATGCGTTGCCGAAGTGCAACCATGCTTCCCTCTAATTTATCAATAGAGTGGAATTATGCGCACATGAGTCGTAAAAACTTATTTGCCATACACATACATGTAATTCATATAAAGGTGGATACAGAAATGCGCTTTAAAAAAAAAACATTTAAACATTAAAACAAACATAATTTTTATGACTTTACTTTACTAAATATGAATGAGAATTATTTTGAAAAGAAAAATGAATATTGGTAAATTGTAATCTATTTCCCATATTTTTGTGTTTAAAAAAAAAAAATGTGTAAAAAGCTAATATTTTTTTCAATTTATGTGTTTTTATGTACAGTTCATACCAAACACAAAAATAAATTTCTTTAAAAAAATAAATATAAACTGTATGAAAAATGATTCAACAATAAATAATATTAAATAAAAACAACAAAAACAAATTATAATTCTTTTTGAAAAGAAGCCTTTTTAATTCTTGGACTTTGTCCCTTATTTCCCTCAATATTTGGACAGCATATTGAAGAAAAGCTGCAAGATTTTGTCTGTTCCCATCTGTTTTAAAAAATAAAAAAACATTAAACATTCTTTACAAAATGAGGAATATAAACATATAAAATGGTCTTTTGAAGAACACAACAACACATCTTTGATACCATTATGTTTTATAGCAACTTTAAACTATTAATTACTATCATCAACACATTAAAAATCATCCCCCCATTTTCTTTTTTGTTTTGTTTACTGCAACAGTTGTACTTTAATTTTCAGGCCTCTTTTATCATCATCCAAACCATGACATGAGGCACTTGTTTATCTATTTTGTTCACTCTGTTTCACCACACTTAGATTTTTCTCATCATGAATACGTGTTCTTAAGCTGGCCACACACTAGAGCGATTATCGTTCCCAGCATGTGGCTGCCGATAAACGGGACGATTTTCCCCTGGGGAAAGGTCCCGATATTGGCACCATACACACAGCAGAAGCTGGGGGCAATAATCTCTGCTGGAGAGCCTGCAGCTAGCCTATTGGCTGGCTGCAGTCTCTCTCTGATTGGCTGGGTCTCCTGTCAATCTTGACAGGAGTTCCATGCAGCCAGCCTATTGGCTGACTGAAAAAAAAATTCTCAATGAAATTTTACATACTGTGAGAGGTTCTGCAGCGCTGTGTAGAACCTCTCACACTGAGAGGCTGCATGGCGCTATGCCCTCTCTGTGCAGAACCTCTCACACTGACAGCTGCCTAACTTAATAAAAATTGGATACCGTAATAGACGGGAAAATGTGCACCGCAAACATTTTCCCATCTATCGCGGGCTGCGATTCTAATTGAATCAGGCCCTTAGTCTGTTACGCGGAACCTCATCCTCCTCCAACACCTCCTGCTCTGCCCTATAAAGGCTTGCACCTAGTGCTGAAATAAAAAAATAAAAAAATTACTACCATGCTTTAATTATTTTAAAAATGTTAATAAGCATGGCAGATTTAACAACAAAAATAAAAATAAAACATGATATTAAATCATTTTAATTCATGTGTAACGCTGGAGGAGGCGTCCCCCAGCGTTACTACGTTCAGGTTAGTGTAGGTGGGCGGGGGGAGTTAGTTTAATGAGGGAGGGAGGGGTTAGCGGGCATACGCTCCTGTGTGAGCGTATTTTTCCTTGTTTATACCGACTGAAGTTAGGGTAGCCTTCAGCCGGCCGAAAAATACGCTCGCACAGGGGGAAAAAAGTCGGAAAGACGCCAAGGGTTGTGCGCACAGGAAAGGCTGTGATTTCCGTTATTCACTTATGTGCGGAAACGTGCAGGTGTGTCTGCACACGCAAATGCCAACATAAAAATGAGTTGTGTTCTGTTCATGTTGGATTTACCATCATAATGCCTGGTCCAATTCAAAAAACAGCTAAAGGCTAGACAGCCAAAGGAAATCATGTCCAAAAATCTGAAGAACAATAGTTATTTCAATTATTATTATTATTTAAATATTATATTACATGTACTATATATTTCAGGCAGTCCAAAGCCGTTGTCAATTCCCGCTAAGAAACTCTGCTTACCAAAATTGTTCCTTTTCGGATGTGCCTATTTCGAATCATGCAGAGTTTCTATTTATATTCTGTTTATACTTCATTCACCTTCAGAAATGGCGATAACCTTCCGCCGCACCTACGCCGCTGATATCGTCAGGTGAGTAAACTGCCTTTGTGCAGGCTAGGGAGGGCTAGGGTCAGGCTGCAGGGGAGGGATGGTTAGGGTCAGGCTGTGGGAGATGAAGGGTTAGGGTCAGACTGCGGGAGATGGTGGGTTAGGGTCAGGCTGTGGGAGATGGTGGGTTAGGGTCAGGCTGAAAGTAAGGGAGGGTTAGGGTCAGGCTGGCAGAAAAGGAGGGTTAGGGTTAGGGTAGTGAGAGGGGAGGGTTAGAGTTAGAATTAGGGAAAGGAGTGGGGACTATTTTTACTTACCATTTCGGAGCACGGAGCTTTCGGTGCTCCATGGATCGATTGCAATGCCTCCTCGAGGCATATGCAATCGAAATCCCAGCCAGTTCGCAACTAGGTAGGAGGAGTCGGTTTTCCCAATTGGGACCTTCTATACGGAGACCCACACCCCATTTTTACATACAAATATACACGGATTCGTAAGTTGGTGAAGGCGATTAATTGGAATTGCATCTGTCTGTACACAATTCCGCTGCGCATCTGTCTAAATTTTGCACAGATATGCAACTCTGAATCCGGCCCTTTGTCTATAAAGTTTGATTGAGTATGCAACTAGTGCAATATAAGTTCATCCTTTGCCTTATGAAAACCTCCTATGCTAACATTAGAATGAATATCTCTTTTACAACGCACAGATAATTCTGATAATGGGTCAGAAAAGTCCTTAGAAGGCTTTTGGCTGCCCTTTTCATTTAAAACCAAAAACCATAATCCTACATGCAACATGCAGCAATCTGTCTCAATAAAGTATAAAGATAATAGGGAGACACTTACAGCACATTCAAATTGATATATGCAAATTGTATAGTTAATATTCTAGCGCACACTAAAAAGTAAGCTCTGGATATCTAATCCTCCTATTGAGCAAAACTATATTCAGCTCTTATTGACAAAAGTTCTTAGTTTATTTATGCCCCTAACGATGCCACTGGTAAATTAGCAAGGGCTACTAGACATGATAGGTTAGCTTCTTCTCTTAGGCAGACCTGGAATTAATGGGCTTGGGACATACAAGTGAATGTGTTCTTCTCATTAAAGAGGATTTAGAAATCCCTGCTTGCAGTCTGTATTAACATGAGGTGGTAATTTAGCCAATGCTTTCCTTTATGAAATGAAGCTCTGCAGTAATCAGTAAAGCAAGACATTAGCTTGATAATAAAATCCTGTGAGTGTATTCAGTCCCTCTCTGATCACATTCTCTGCACAAAGATGTGCTGTGCATAAAATACTTACAGAAATTCAAAGTTTTAGCAATCGGGGCTGTATTATAGCCTTCTGGTTAGAAGTGCCTCTGGTTTTATTTTTTTTGTAAACTAAAATAACAACAGAAGTCAGTGATCTCAGTGTAATTTCTACAGTAGAAGGAATAATCATTTAATCTGTGCCAGCCACCAGAATGCTCTATTTTTATTTGGTGTATAAAGTTATTGAAGTGGGTTAGAGATGCATTTTGTGACGGAATCTAGTA
>WWET01003639.1:125150-143580 GCA_011038615.1 Limnodynastes dumerilii
ACACAGGTACAGCCCCCCTGGTGTTGTAGGGACCGCCCCCGGTGACACAGTGACTGCCCCTATGCTTTCTACTTTTCTCCCTGAAATTATTTTTCAAAAATTGGCAACCATATTCTATATATACAGTTGTGTGTGTGTCTCCAGTTTTTTGTGTGTGTGTGTGTGACTCCACAGTTGTGTATTTTTGTGTGTGACAATAATTATGTGCTTTTGTGTGTGTGTTTGAGTGACAATAGTTATGTGTATTTGTGTGTGCGTGACAATAGTTGTGTGTGTGTGTGTGTGTGACAATAGTTGTTTATTTGTGTGTGTGTGTGTGTGTCAGTAGTTGTGTGGATGTGACAATAGTTATGTGTATTTGTGTTTGTGACAATAGTTATGTGTATTTGTGTGTGCTTAACAATAGTTGTGTGTGTGTGTGTGACAATAGTTGTGTATTTGTGTGTGTGTGTCTGTATTTGTGTGGGTGTGACAATAGTTATGTGTATGTGTGTGTGTGACAATAGTTATGTGTATTTGTGTTTGTGACAATAGTTATGTGTGTGTGTGACAATAGTTATGTGTGTGTGACAATAGTTATGTGTGTGTGACAATAGTTATGTGTGTGTGACAACAGTTATGTGTATTTGTTGGAGTGTGTGTGTCAGTGTCAGTCATGGTTCTGTATTGTATAATGCAGGAGAAATGCGCTGTCCCATGATTGCGGACCAGATGAGTCAGCAGAAGGCAATAAGTCCATCAAAATCCAGTATAAGGTAGGTTCATAGTTTAATTTATGTATACAATTCATGTAATTTTGCGTATTTGTGAGTTGTTGGAGAGTGTGTGTGACAACAACTGCGTATTTGTGTGTGGGGGAACTAATGCGTATTTGTATGCATGGAGGAAGTAGAATATATATATTCCGGCTCCTTGAGACTTTGATGGTAACTTTTTGGCTCTGGTTGGCCACCCCTGAACTACACTATAATATTTAATATTGAATAATTAAGCAAAGCACATGACTAATACTTAGCTTTGGCTGGTAGTTATTGTTTGATAATGATCAACAGGCTGTGATCGTTGTCGAGCTGGAAAGGTCAGTGGGCACTTCTGCAGTCAGTCCCGTACGAGGCTGGGGAGCTGACCTTCTCCTAAGTCCTATATACCTCACCAACAACAGAGCTGGAACTCCCTACTTGATTATAATCATGTTTGGAAGTAAATATATAAATATGTGCCCTCATAACTGCAGTAAAAATGTGGAACATCTGAATATAAGACCGACATAGGACTGTGATGCAATCCTGGTGGAGTAGCTATACAATGGCTGTCCCCAAGGTGTATAACACATCCTTCCAACCTCCAAAAAGGACAGACAAAACAAGAGTAAATAAAATGCAATAAACTTTTCCACATAAATAAAAATACATTAGAAAAAAATTATTATATATTAGAAGTAAATCAGTCCTTCAGACACCTTTCACAGGTGTCGTAGAATGTGGCTGGACGGTGGCGCAATCTAAGTTTTCATGTATGTCTGATTTCCGTGCGTATGTCCCCAAGTACGATTCACATGTACGTCTGTTAGGCACGTCCGTGCGTATAGTCAACGAAAACTACGTACATAAAGTTACTACGCATGCGCAGTTGATCCGATCCTAAAAATACGCACAGAACTTCCATCAAAAAAGGATCTCTGAATACGGCCCATAGACTGTAGAAGTGTAATTTTATTTTTAGGGAGTCCAGTAAGGAAAGAAATATTGCAATAACCAATGCAGGAAATGATTAGTGCATGAATGAGAGTTTTAGCAGTGTTTTGTGTGAGATATCTAGTATGTAAAAAGAAAGTAAGAGCTAGAATCTGATTGGTTGCTATGGGCAACATCTGCAATTTTTCAAAACCCACAGCTTAGTAAATCTGTCCCATTGTATGTGGTGCACAAAGGACAGTTTGAGGTCAAGGGTAACACCTAGACAGCAAGTAAGGATTAGTGTAATTGTCAACAGAAATAGATACCAAGGGCCGGATCCAGAACTAAGTCCGACTGTTGACTTATGCAAGTCATTTGCGTAAGTCCCCTGTTTCAGAACATCTGCACATGTGCGCATCAGATGTTCTGACAGCATAAATACTAAGGTACGTGATGCTTATGTATGTCAGTACTTTCTGCTGAAGGGGCTAACAGGTAAGTAACTTCTATTAGCAAGTGGGAATGTTATTAAGGTTGTTTTGGAGAGATTGAGATGGTGTGAGTACATCCAAGATGAAACAGCAGAACAATATTCAGTTACACGGACCAATATAGTTGGTGAGAGATCAGGGGGTAACTCTGCATAGAGATGATACTGAAATCCAAATGACTTTATTAGTTGTCCCAAGGGAAGTGGTAAAGATTGAGAAAATAGAAAAGAGCAATGGATCTCATACTGCCTTGTTGTCCAACTGATAAAGAAAGAGCAGGTGGATCCAGAAAGATAAACTCTAAAAGATTGATAAGATAAGTAGGACATAAACCAAGAAAGTTCAGTTTCTGAATACCCAGGGATTGTAATATTTGAGAAGAAAGTGGTCATCAGTGTCCAGCCTCCATGTTTTCCCATTATTATTATTATTATGTCCAGCGTCCATATGTCCCCCCTGTTCATTTGTCCAGTCTCCATGTCTGCCTCTATTATTTGTCCAGCATCCATGTCTGCCCCTTATTATTATTATCTCCAGTCTCAATGTCAAGCCTCCATGTCCGCCCCTTGTAATGTTCAACCTTCTTTGTGTAAATACAAGAACAAAAGAGGTCCGGCGCTCCAAACATACATTAAATAACACTATGTGTCAGCACATAAATAAAAAGGAGGTTTAGTTCACAATATAGCTATATTGGGTTAAGCTCACCTGCCCAGCGTCAAGGCACCTCCTGTAGGTGAGTCCCTATCCATTTGCTATATGTGTACACAGGAGGTCTCTGCAGGCTATTCAAATGCAGGTAGTGTCTTAACAGAGACCTCCTGTGTACACATATAGCAAATGGATAGGGACTCACCTACAGGAGGTGCCTTGACGCTGGGCAGGTGAGCTTAATAATATCCAGCCTCCACTGTGTGCCCCTTTTAATATACAGCCTCCTTTGTGTGCCCCTTTTAATGTCCAGCCTTCTTTGTGTGCCCCTTTTAATGCCCAGCCTCCATTGTCTGCCCCTTGTAATGTCCAGCCTCCATTGTCTGCCCATTGTCCATTGTCTGCCCCTTGTAATGTCCAGCCCCTTATCTGCTTCGTAGGAGCCCTGTATTACCTGTCCTGGCTGTTCTTAAAGCCCTGCCACATATACCAAGGCACAGGCTTTAAAAAAACCAACTTTGTGCCGAGAGTCTGATCTCTCGGGACAAGTTGTGAGGTGGGAGGGACAGCCGGACAGTCCCCCGAAAGCGGGACTGTCACGCTGGAATCGGGACACTTGGAAAGTATGCTTTGGCCCTGATTCTCATCTAAAAAACAGAGGCTTCTTGGGTGCGTATTTTCCCATTTTTATGTTCTGTGCATGCGTAGTCAGCATGAATACGCAATTTATGTAGCACTTAGGCTAATTAACTATGCGCAATCTTTAAAGAGCCAGAGCAGTCTCCATGTGTGACTTTTGACAGAAGTGACATGACGTGTATTAGGGAGTATCGGGACATGTGTGAGGTTTAATATGGGCCATGCTTTAGGTCTTAGTAGGTAGTGGGCCACTAGTTCTTTACTTTTAGGGTTCGGGGAATTATTTATTTAAATGCAATGGGGCAGGTAATATTTTTATGTATGGGGCCCTAATTAGTATGTTAGATTTACGGGGTACAATTGCATAAGCGGCGGTATGCCATTAACCCTTGGCATGCTGCCACTTATGTCACTATAAGGCATAGCATGCCCTACAAAAAAAAAAGGTCATGCTGTGCCATATAGTACTACATGCAGCAGCATGCTAAGGGTTAATTTTATGCTGTGCTATGCATTTTACAATTTATAGTGAGGGATAATTAAATAACAAACTTTTATTGAAGGGCCAGGATCTACAGCGCTGTTAAACTAGAGCGAGTTTAGTAACAACTCGTACGAGTTGAACCTAAACTCGCTATAGTTTAATCACAAGACATCTCAGGAGTTTCCAAATAGCATGCTTAAATCGACAGTTAGTAAATTAGATGAATAATCTGCTAAAAATGCATGCGATTTGGAGCGATGTTGAGCGATTTAAAACGCAGCATTAAATCGATTCTTAGTAAATCTGGCCCAAAATGTCAATGCTTACCATAACTACTATATTTATAATACTTTAAACCACAATTGTCAATTCAAAAAACAACCAACAACAGCCCTCGACACAGTGCTTTATTTAAGCACCACGCGAGACCATCCATAAAGATGTGTCTACAACCTTAGGCAACAAAAACAACAACGTCATAATACAGAATCCAAAACAGAGATAGTTACCTCTTGTAACCAATTTGCAACTAAACAATCTGCTTTCCGCCAAGCCTGGTCCCAAATGACCAGCCCATCGCCACCATCAACTCAAACCAAGCCTAACCCCTTCAAATATATCCTCCAAAAACAATTGTTTACCCTCAAGAAACACGTACACCTCGTTCCGTCTGTACAGATTCAGACACTCAAAGCGAATTCTGGGGTAATGGATTACCGCACCCCCATGCCGCAAAAGAAAAACTTTAACCGACCTGTGGATCTTTCTACACACTTTATCTATGACTGCCCCATTATCCGCATAACGCCAAACACGACGGGGAATAATGTCCGACCGGACACACCATACGTCGGGCCATCAGCTTAGGGCTAGTTGGAGATCCTCCTTGATGGCCCAGGACAACTCTACCACCGGGATGTGCTCTATATCATTACGTCCAATGTGTAAAATTACTATATCAGGACGTTGTTCGATCAACATGTCACCGGCGAGGTGTTCCAACACAGCAGGCCACAGCATGCCTCTTACACCTTTCCACACCACAGCTAAATTAGCCGGAAGAGGTCAACCTGAAGAACTCACGAACTGCCCAGCCCAAAATACAAATGAGTGCCCAACCACCCATACCATCCACTTCCACGGGACAACAGCAGTGGGGAAAAGAAGGGAACACAGTAATAAGTATATGAGGAGGATTAAAACATGACAACAAGAAACAGATTAATGCAACCTGGCTAATGGATAACAATAGGGATGCCTACGGATCCGTGCGAAGGTGAAAACCTCCAGATAACCGGGGCAAGACTATATTGACTATGGGGAATTACGATGTTGCCGCCGGTAATGGTAGGAAAAAGCCCTTCGCGCTCCATGCACCTGGTGCAGCGGGCCAGTTACCAGGCTAATCCCGGGAACCATGTCTGGTCCATGGCGGGGAGGGAGGTAGACAAGGAACAACTGCCTGAATAACTTTAGCCAAATATATTAACAAACGCATGCAGTTGAGATGATGTTGATGTCAGATAAATTTCTGCAAACCCACATAGGTCACTCCTTTTCTTCCTCCACCAAAGGACGAAGGTAAGTTTTGTAAGCTTGAGACTTCCATCGCCCTATTCATTTGATAGCCTCTACTGGAAGACAACAACAACAGTAATAAGAGCGCTATTACTAGTTAATTTTATTAAAATATTTTTAAAATCAAATTGCTAAATATAAGCATCCAAAATCCAATACTGTCATATATGGCAAAATTGTAAATACAAATCTTAGGCTCCTACTAATAGACCAGATAAAATCAGAATCAGAATTTGGATGCTTATATTCAGCAATTTGATTTTAAAAATATTTTAATAATATTAACTAGTAATAACGCTCTTATTACTGTTGTTGTTTTTTATATGGACTAGTCATCCTTGTGGAGCAGCTCTACTGGTTTATTGTGCACAGTATTATTGTTTATTATAAGCGCCAATTTAGCCCTTCTCAGTAGTAAGAGTATATACCTGTCAAAAAGGTGTTTGATGGAATGTATATACTCTTACTACTCTTCTCTTTTTATTGTGCTCTACTGGAAGACCCTGGGCTGCCACAGATGATGCTGCACCAATCCGGAATGAGTGTGTGCCATAGCTGGCCGGGTCCAGACCCATGTGTACCATCGTTTTCTGAAAGACAACTTTAAACTGATAACAGGATAGAGGTGTCGCATTCTCATGTGCAAACCAAACAGGGCAATCTTGTGGCCTAGCAACCGCAAATCTGAGACCCAAGGCAACTGGGCAGACCCAGCGGCTCCTTCCTTCTTGGTCGGTCTTCCCCTTATGAATTTTGCAGGTAATAGTTTCGCTATGGGGAACCATGTTGTGTGCTAATAGGGCTGTAAAAACAAGCTCTTTGATGCAGCGATCAGTTCTTCTATGCAGAAGGCTCCTGCATATGCAAAACTGAACGCTACCTGAAACAACAGTGCTTCGTAGCTGTCGCTGGCTACCAATGCTACCGTGTCAATTAAGTTTGCCAGACATGTAATTGATAGGGGGCGTCTAGTGTCGGGTGGTGTAGGCCTGACCTTAGCCCACCCTTTAAGGGCCTTCTAAATCAAAAAACCTTTAGTAACATCGGGCTCACCGCAAAGCTTCGACCAGAAGCTATGCCCACCAAGGTGGACCTAATGTTAGAGCCTGCTCTACCCCTATGATATTCTCTGATCATAAAGTCGTAGAGGCAAGATTGCAAGCTATAAGCCTCCCTACCGTTACTTGCTCGGAAGGACAGCCAATTTTCCCAGGCGGCTCGGTACCTCTGGGCAGTGACTTTAGCACTAGCTCTTCTAACTGAGACCGACCACATGCCAAACACAAAGTATACTAAACTTTCCAATTAGTTTAGGCTTAAGTGCCCGACCATGGATATAAAACCCAGACTGGCATTCCCAAAATCTTAGGCCTAGATTTTCTAAACTGCTCAAAAGGAAAAAAATTGACATGTTGCCTATAGCAACCAATCAGATTCTAGCTGACATTCTCTAGTATGTAATAGGAAAATGAGAACTAGAATCTAATTGGTTGCTATAGGTAACATCTCCACATTTCTTTTTGAGCACTTTAGTAAATTTAACTCTTAAGTTTGTGTGATAACATTTTAGCACAGAAATTGATGCAATAAAAACAGAGGTCTTTTTTTGCGATATTTTTACCTACTACAGACTCTTGGTGGGTGAGGAAAGCATAATATACTGTCTATAAAATGTATTCTTTCTGGTTTTATCTATTTTGCTGTATTTTATCTATTTGATATGTGCTTTATTCTTTAACATCAATACACAGAAATTGAATGCAAGACAGAAAAGACCATTGCACTTTCATGATGTGTAAATTTTACAGACTTAAATGGACCAATAACAGAATTACTGGGAATCTTTCCTTTTATATGAGAGAAGTTGAACTACACCAGCTTCACCTTAACTATAGACATAGAATGCTGTTAACATAAAAAGAATTGTATTACAATTCCTGTGTTTGTAGTGGTAGAGATCCTATATGGTGCTCTTATGGGAACTCATGGGAACAGGTCTGTAGAACAAACATTCTTTATGCTCAAAGAATACCACACGAATCTGTCAGTTCAGACACATCAGTGTTATTTTTACTGGTGTATGTCAGAAGCTTAGTAGACCTGTTCTATGTTATTACAGTAAGACATAGCTGGAAGTCTGCCCTACATCCCTACATTTCAATAAGGTCATGGAAAGGAACGATTTACCTATTTAGGGCAATTAAAATACATAACTGTTCTATATAGATGATGTGACTGCTCTCAATAATTTTGTTTCACGTTGACCTGTTCCTGTCTTGCCAATATTTTTTATCCTTAACCAGCAGCTAACAAGGGTTTTAGTCCACAGAAGCTATTTTAGAGGATTTAAGAAGTGCCTCTAGTGTTTAGCTCTCATTTTAAAAACACATAATATGACCCAATATAGGGATTATTTTTTTTTTTTTGAGTTAGGACCACTTTGAGTGACAGGTAATGTTTCTGAATTTTATTCAACAGATAAAGGGCCGTATTCAGAGATCTGTTTTTTTTTTAAAGTACGCAATTATACGCACTCATGTAGCAAGGCAACACCCACCAACACCCCCGACACTCCCCTGATTGCCGTGCAATCGTAGACTTACACCTCCATAGACCATTCTGTTCTTTACGTGTGTACTTACGAGCGTATAACGTCTTCTGTGCGTGCGATTCTTAATAACCGCGCCCTCAAGTGTTCATTTAATTGCCCCCCCACCAACTTTCATGTAAATTTTCAAGTACGTATTTCTACGACAAACATCCGTACGTTTGTCCCCAAGTGCGATTCACATGTCCGTGCCTAAAGCACTTACGTGCGTATATTCAATGTTAATTGCGAAAATAAAGTTACTACGCATGCGCAGTTACTCCGATCCTAAAAATATGCACGCAACTCCTCGGAAAAACGGTTCTCTGAATACCGACCAAAATGGTAAGTTAGTTACTGGTTAATGGCAGTTTGCTGGGGCACTTTCTCCTTTTTGTCTGTCCTTAATGACATCTGTTGGAATCAGTAGTATTATATTTAAGAGAAAGACTAATTCTTACTAAATATTATGGGCTGTAACTTTCAAATTCAGTGTTTCATGGCACAAACTTGAGGATGACACAGGTAATAATTTAAGGTACTTTCAGTGTTAGAAGTGTGAATTTGCTTTTCTCTCCAAAGGTAACACTAGTGTGATCTTAAGATACATCAACTCAAATTCCCAAACATAAGAACACAAATATGCTGCATAATTCTTATGTTAATATATTGATGCAAAATTCATTCTTATTCTACAAGAGGCTCAATGCCTATATCTTTTCTTATATTCTATACTGTATGAATGGAAACACCTTCCTGTAACATTTGTTTATTGATCCAAGCACACAGATAAAATTATATCATCTTCTCTGACTAATCACCTTTTGCAAACAGGTTAGACACAAATAAATATTTAATAAACCATAAGTAGGTCTCAAGGAAGAAGCAGCAGGAACAACACTTATGAGTACAACAGGTTCTAGGCTGATATCCAGACCTTAGTGAAGTCAGCTGAATAACACTTCAACTGGAATAATTATAGAAATGTGCACGGGGATTCAGACTTAATTGCTTATGTATGACAGAAAGATAAACTGATCAAAGCAATCACAATTATCATCTAGCATTTTTCCAATAATGAGGAAATTATAGCATAATTTTGCATAATGTTATGTACAACATTATGTCATAATGTCAATTCTAAGCTAGTTAAAATTATAATCAGTTCTTAGAAATAATATAACCTAAACTGAAACATTATGTCAAATCAAGTAAATATCACTCAAAATGATCATAGGTGCCAGATCATGCCTGATAGCTCATACATGTAATGCTACTAAGAGGCAGATCTATGGGGGTGTATCTTTTTACCTTATTTCAATTAGAAACTATGGGCTGGATTCACAACACCATCATTTTTCACATACGTGCCTAATTCTACAATTCTATCTCTTTAAAGACCGCATGTATGTAATCTACGTAACGAAATGCTTCGTAGATTGCGTAAAATAGTTGCTACGCATCCGTAGTAGCTAGAATCGGAAAATTCGGCACATATGTGAAAAATTACGGGGTTGTGAAGCCAGCCCTATACTAAGAAGGACACCTCAAATGGTACGTGGTATGTGTCAAAAAACATATGAAAAGATACTAGAGGAACTAAACACGTATAGTTTGGAGCATAGAAGAGATGGAGGGATATGATAGCAGCCTTCAAGTATATCAAGGGCTGGAACTAGGCACAGGACGGGGGCGTTTTTTAAAAGAAAAGAAACATAAAGAAACATAAGCGACTGAAGGGCCTTTCCCACATAGGTGAACATAGGAATTAAAATATTTTAAACAGAAAAGGGATAGGAGTGGACCAGGGGCAAAGTGATAGAGGTGATAAAAAAGGTATGTGTCATGTGTCCTGTCTCTTTCTGAATTCGTTTCCCTTTCACTTTCACTTATTTATTTCTTATTTTTTATTACTGCGATGGGAAAGCTCAAGGGTTTTTGGTTTGCTCAGGTGGTGAATAAGCCAATGAATTCCCCTATTCCCTATGAGTACTGGCATAGTCCTACACAGGTGCAGGGCCACTATCAGAAAATACGGGGCCCAGGACACAGCTGTGGACCTCCGCCCCCTATGATTGATGAAATCAAATAGGGACAAGGCGACGCAGGACCTGCTTTAACAACGGTTCTTTCCTGTGCATTGACCCGCTACTTGTCTAGCCCCCATCAACTCCGGGCCCAGGACAATAGTCCCGGCTGCCCCCTCCTGATGGTGGCCCTGTATGGGTGGACTGAATTTTGCTGTAAGTGCTTTAAGTGGTGGAATCAGGTCCATTAGGGATCAGAGTGTGGTTAAAGTGACTTGATTGTTGTACATAGCAAAAGAATAATGAATGGTTTTGTAGTCTTTAAGATGTTATGGTATAATGCTGTTTAGTCTTTGGACCAAATTCAGAGTTAATTTGCCTATGGGCTATTCAAGGATGCGCTTTTGTGCATCCTATAGCCCACTCTGAATATCATGTAGGGTGCTGTGCAGAATAGTATGTAAAAAAACAGTCGGAGCCTTAATTAATCCGACTGTAGGGGTTTTTTTTGAAACCATTGTAAAAAAAAATACCCGGGTAAAACAATGTTGAATGACAGGGGAGGTGAATTTCATTTGTTGCAAACAGTAAAAGAGTTGAAAGGTGATATTTCCCAGCCCAAGTCTAAATAACAGTCAACAAGTAAAGTTGGTTAGTATCTGTGTGCAATAAGCAAAAGGAAAGTATTCTCCCAGCATGCAAAGAATAACTTTAATTTTGACTTCCCCATGGACTTCAGCATGGTTTTTCCCAGGGATAACTTTCCACTTGATTGCCTCTTATCTTGTAACTAAGGATTCACTCAAATAAGATATTTCTACAAATGTTTAATAGGGTATTTACATCAAAAACTGGAAAAATTAGCAAAATGACCAATAATCTGCAATTTTTAAGAAATTCCCAAATTTAAGAGTACACACAAGTTGAAATGTACACGTCAGCAAATACATGTTTACTGGAGGCAAGTTTATTGCATTAATTTGTACACAGAGAAAATACAAAGCTTTTGCTTATTGCACACATAGGCCCTGATCCAGAGCTCCTTCCCCCGCCTGCCCCGCCGCGTCAACCTATGTAAATAAATAAATAAAGTACAGCCAGACAGGGCATGCTGCCGCAAGTAGAACTACGAGCGCAAGCATGCTCATGAATGACAAGGCATGCTTGTGCTAGTAGCTCTACTATCAGCAGCATGCCCTGCTATGCAGTGCCCGTGGCGCCAAATAGAGTGCCATGCCCATTCCTTTAAAAAAAAAACATACTGTGCCCTCTAAAAAAAGACTTTCTAAACGTCCACGCGCCCCCAAATAATACGCAGTTCTACTGTCATTGGGGTATACTTATACCCTCTGCCAGTGTGGGAAATAACGATTTACATCATGATATTTTCAAATATTCCCATGCTAGATCTGTCATTGCACGGAGGACATAGTTTGCGTCATCTCTATAGGGTTTTTTTGCCAAGGCCAACCCCCCAGATTAAAATCTTACAAGACTGGACCCCCATCAGAGCAGGTAAGTATTTTTTTATTTATTTTTGGGCCATCTTATGGGCATTTTTTTATATATTTATTTTTGAGGGGCACATGTGGCAATTTTTATTATTTTAATTATGTGGGCACTGTATGAAGGGGACAGTGATCGGGGATTTATTTTATTTCTTTAGATTTTTGAGGGGCACATGTGGCTATTTAATTTTTATTTCTTAAGTTGGCACTGTACTTTTTTATTTTAAGAAAGGCACGGGTATTGGCAGTAGTTTTTTTTACTTTACATTATTTGGGGGCACAAGAACTTTTACATAGTATTTTTTTTAGAGGCCACAGTATGTTTTTTTTTTAAAAAGGAATGGGCATGTGTCGTGATTTGGTGCTGGGCATGCTACCTATATTAGTACTAGAAGCGCAAGCATGCCTTGTCATTCATAGGCATGCTTACGCTTGTAGTTCTACTTGCGGCAGCATGCCCTGTCGGCCCGTGCTTTATTTATTTATATACATAGGTTCCGGCTATGGGGCAGGCAGGGGGAAGGGGTAAACTTTTGGCATTTTCAAAAAAAAAAAGAAGCCGGGCGGTTGGAGCAATTAAGGCTCCGACTGCTTTTTTTTTAAATTTAACTTGTACGGCTTTTTATACGGCCAATGAAGAGGTGTGTGTTTCTTAAAACACGCACCTCCGAATAGCACACAAGGCACATCCGCTAAAACTCTGAATCAGGTCCCCTGTCAACAATACAAAAGAATCCTTAGATTTAGATCACCTGCATATCTTTTTACAGCAGTTTATTTTGTGTGAGTATTATCCTGTCTTGCTCTATAAATCACCAGTCCATCAACATGTCAACATGTTTTGACTAGGGGGCCTCCTCAACTTTCTTCTTTTAGTAAAACTTTCTCAAAAAGTAAACTGCACCCCATGAAGTTTTCTGTTTTAGTTCTCAACAGGGTTGGTTGGAACCTCCTCCATCTCTGCAAAAATCAGGCTTCCCACCTAGAAATGTTCTCTTTCCACAGGACTGACTTTTTTTTTAATAAGTCACCTGCTGCAGATGATGTAGTCAGCAATGTGGTTTTCCACTAATTTATTTAACACGCTTCTTAATGTTTTAAGCTGTGCTTACTTGGCCTTGAAACTGAATCCTAATTAATTGTAAACAAGCTTTCATGTCCTTTACTGCACAGTAACTCCAGCAGATCAGCCTTTGAAGGATTTCAGTGACTATTTCCATAAGCTGATGATTCATCAAATGAAGTGATTGACTAATTCAGTTCCAATCGCAGTTACTTTGGCAGATGAATGTTTTTATACTTAGAATAAGTAAGCCAGTACATTAAAGAATCTGCTAGAAAATGATAAAATAGAAATACTTACAGTGTTGGTATAATTTTATTAAGCATAGAAAATAATATACCTAGAAAGAGTTATATATTCTATAAATGTTTGAATATATGAAACTCAATAAACTTTCTTAAAACATGATTATAACCCAGGGTTAGCCGACTCTCCCGAAATATCCGGGAGACTCACAAAATTTGGGCCGTTCTCCCGGTATCCTGAGAGATTCGGCAAATCTCCTGCATGCATCGACCCCTAAACAATCACCCGTGTAATCCCTAGCGTTATTAGGGATGGCTGGGACTTGATTATGTCATCTAGTCCCACCCATCCCCTTTAATACCAGAGACCACGCTGGTGATTGATAGGGGTGGGGCTTAATGAGGTGATCTGCATAAACCACATCATTAAGCCACTCCCCCTTGAAGTAATCTACGTCTTCACTCCGGGTTCTCCCAGAGGGAAGCTTTCAATAGTCGGCAACTCTGTTATAACCTAATAATGGAGGGAGTTCCTGCTCAGTTATTATCGGGATATATAAGACTTATATAGCACAAGATCAGCTCCCCAGCCACAGGGCTGACTGCAGAAGTGCCTGCTGACCTTGGACCAGATTTAAAGTTGCGTGTTAGCGCAATGCGGATACGCAAAAAAAATGTAAAAACTTCCAATTCAAGGCTGCGGATTTCCACACAAAAGAAAAATGGCTTTGAATCGCACATAACTTGCTTTATACAATGCGCAAATGTATGCGCAGCCAGGAATATGTCTAATTTGCTCAATTAAGTAACACTATGCTCGCGCAGGTCTGAAGGACAAATAAATATTTTTAATAGTGTATATATTTTTTGTTTCTGTTGAGAAAGTACTATATATTGGATAGGTAAAAAGTATTACATTTAATATTACATTTACACCTCAGGAAAATGGACTGAACACATCTGGCAATAAAAAGTGCATATTATTCATATATGGTAGATGCAGGTGTTCACTATTACTAATCATTTGTTGTGATGTCATCTAAGAAAGGGTTTTAAAAAAAAAATTCAACTTGCTCCAGGTCAAGGCTGGTGTAAAGTTAAAGGTAGATGCGTGTCCTACAGCAAACACGGATGTGTTCGCGGATGCTAAAATATGCCCAAAATTTTATTTAACATATCTTGAAACGCTCCTTTTTGCATAGATAAAATGCCAGATTCGTAAGCACACGAATACACTAAATTGCACCAGCAGTACGATTGCCTTGCGCATTTTGCGCTTACGCAAGTGCGAAAAAGCCCTACGCATCTGTGTGATTTTTGCACGGATGCGTAACTCTGAATCAGGGCCCTTTCCAGCTGTCTGCATTGGAGATAGGGGGCCGTATTCAGAGATACGAAATTAACGAAAGTTCCGTGTGCATATTTAGGATTGGATCGATTTTGCATCAACTGCGCATGCGTTGTAATAGTGATACACAGTCTACTTTGACGTTAAGGTCGGAAGTGGCTAAGGGACGGACTTGTGAATCGGGCGGGGAAGATTCCGACCCTAAGTGCGGCGGAAATATACGCCGAATATATGAAACTCAATAAACTTTCTTAAAACATGATTATAACCCAGGGTTGCCGACTCTCCCGAAATATCCGGGAGACTCACAAAATTTGGGCCGTTCTCGGCAAATCTCCTGCATGCATCACCCCTAAACAATCACCCGTGTAATCCCTAGCGTTACTAGGGATGGCTGGGACCTGATGATGTCATCAAGTCCCACCCATCCCCTTTAATACCAGAGACCACGCTGGTGATTGATAGGGGCAGGGCTTAATGAGGTGATTTGCATAAACCACATCATTAAGCCACCCCCCCCTCGAAGTAATCTACGGCTTCACTCCGGGTTCTCCCGGAGGGAAGCTTTTAATAGTCAGCAACTCTGTTATAACCTAATAAGAGAGGGAGTTCCAGGAGTTATTATCGGGATATATAAGACTTATATAGCACAAGATCAGCTTTCCAGCCACAGGGCTGATTGCAGAAGTGCCTGCTGACCTTGGACCAGATTTAAAGTTGCGTGTTATCGCAATGCGTATACGCAAAAAAAATGTAAATACGTCCAATTCAAGGCTGCGGATTTCCACACAAAAAAATGGCTTTGAATCGCACATAACTTGCTTTATACAATGCGCAAATGTATGCGCAGCCAGGAATATGTCCAATTTGCTCAATTAAGTAACACTATGCTCGCGCAGGTCTGAAGGACAAACAAATATTTTTAATAGTGTATATATTTTTTGTTTCTGTTGAGAAAGTACTATATATTGGATAGTTAAAAAGTATTACATTTAATATTACATTTACACCTCAGGAAAATGGACTGAACACATTTGGCATTAAAAAGTGCATATTATTCATATATGGTAGATGCAGGTGTTCACTATTACTAATCATTTGTTGTGATGTCATCTAAGGAAGGGTTTTCAAAAAAAATTCAACTTGCACCAGGTCAAGGCTGGTGTAAAGTTAAAGGCCAATGCGCGTCCTACAGCAAACACGGATGTGCTCGCGGATGCTAAAATATGCTCAAAATTTTATTTAACATGCTCCTTTTTGCATAGATAAAATGCCAGATTTGTAAGCACACGGATACACTAAATTGCACCAGCAGAACGATTGCCTTGCGCATTTTGCGCATACGCAATTGCGAAAAATCCCCGCGCATTTGTGTGATTTTTGCACGGATGCGCAAATCTGAATCAGGGCCCTTTCCAGCTGTCTGCATTGGAGATAGGGGGCCGTATTCAACGAAATTAATGAAAGTTCCGTGCGCATATTTAGGATCGGATCGATTTTGCATCAACTGCGCATGCGTAGTAATAGTGATATGCAGTCTACGTTGAAGTTAAAGTCGGAAATGGCTAAGGGACAGACTTGTGAATCGGGTGGGGAAGATTCCGACCCTAAGTGCGGCGGCAATATACGCACCTAAGGATTTTCATAGAAATGGGCGGGGGGAGGCATTAAGATGAGGGAAAGTGGGTGCGCTTACAGGGTTAGGGCCGTAAATATACGCAATACGCAACTAATACACATAAGGCCGGAAGTTACTGCGGCCAGATAGGGCAAGTCAATGCAGGTATAAGTTTAGGTCCGGCCGCAGGTTGCGAGGGGAGTGACTGTTTTTTCTGGTGGGTGTAACCTGCTCCGACCCACCACTTAGTTGCGTATATTTGCGGCCCGATCGCCGACGGAAGTCTGAATACGGTCCAGGGTCTCCTGGATACCTTGATAATAATCAAGCAATATCTACCAGCCGGAGCTTTGCATAATTCCACATTAAATACTATAGTTGATTAAGAATTGTCTTGTGTTGTCTCCTTTAACTCCTGTTATTTAAGTAACCCTCAAGTTCCTCCGGGAACAGGGATCCTCCATTAACTAGCAGGACTTACCAGCTTCCAGCAACCTGCAACTCTGGCAATAGCCCCATCTGTAGAATAAAACTGAGGTAATACCAGGCAATACCGAATAGCAAGTAGAGAAGACTGTCAAAGTTCATCGAAAAGATGGGAATATATGCCAAAATATAAATATATTTAATTAAATCTTGTTCTTAAATATAGTGTTAAATGAGTCTAATCATTGCAACTAATTAGCTTTTCTTATCTAAGGAACTAAATTTATGTCTAAATGGAACACATTTAGTACAATAAACTATACGATAGATAAATAGATAAATAGATAGATAGATAGATAGTGAAAATTGGAAAGGGTTGATTTGTAGTTCCATGTTTGAGGTAGATGTGTAACATTAAGCCACAGAATGCTCTAAATTCAACTTTAGTGAGAGAAAGATGGCTGACGTACTACAAGTATTACTGCTGAAAAACACCTTTCTCTAAAGACACTTCAAATTGGGGCCAGGCATTCATTCTGCCCCTTGTATGTTTGTCCAGCCTCCACTTTTGCCCCTTGTATATGTGACCAGCCTCCATTTCTGTCCCTAAAATGCGTGTCCAGCCTCCATTTCTGATCCTTGTATGTTTGTCCAGCCTCCATTTCTGCTCCTTATATGTTTGTCCAGCCTCCACTTTTGTTCCTTGTATGTTTGTCCAGCCTCCACTTTTGTTCCTTGTATGTTTGTCCAGCCTCCATTTCTGCTCTTTGAATGTTTGTCCAGCCTTACCTTCTGCTCTTTGTATGTGTGTCCAGCTTCCATGTCTGCCCCTTGTATGTGTGTCCAGTTCCCTACTTCTGTAAGTGTGTCCGGTCTCCTTCTCTAAGGTTTGTTGCCTATAATGCTCTTTTATTTTCTTCTTTCATGACAGGAAAGCGATGTCCTCCTGATTTTCTTATCCTTATGTTGATTTCTGGTCTTCTTTTAAAGATTTACTATCCAACACACCCATGGCTTCTATAATTTTCTGTAACACAATTCTGAGATTCCCAAGGGATCAGAGAAGCGTCTGTGGATGAAGTGGTAGTCCCCTGTGATGTGGGGGGAGGGGGAGGAGAAGGTTGGCATGAAAATTTACATGCCACAAATTGTGTGCTTTCAATAAGGCCATAAATGACTGTGGAATTGTTTAATGGTGTTGTGGTCACAAGTAAAGCATTTACCAACCATTTGTAAGAAATACTATCAGTTTTCAAAACAACTTTCCATTTAATATCCTTATTTATTCTGAAATATTTACATGAAATATTTATTGCACCTGTCTGTATTTGAAGGGGTCCGAGGGGAGAGGAATGTGATGGACTACGGTAACTCATTTTCATTAAGTGTGTATTACCAAAATGAGCTCAACAGAGAACCGAATGTTAATGTAAGTACACTCAGTTTTAGAGACAGTGACAGGGCATGTCAGTGTCCAAAAAGGAACTGATGGGCGAGACTTGCCTTAACCTTAACCATAAGACTTAGCCTTACAATCTCTTCAATAAGAGGTATGAACATGTTGCTTATAGACTCCTTAGAGATTAGTTAAAAAAAATTAGTTAATTTTACTTAACAGTTTTTTTATTTATTTCTGACTATGGGTCGGATCCAAAGAATGTTACCCCATTAACGCATGCAAAGTGTGAAGGTGGGGTGCTCTCCAGATGTTCCGAGTGTTTTACACACATAACACCTATCGTACTTATTTCGCAAGGAGAGGGGCTGATCTTCCCCTCCACCTGCCAAGGTGGGTGGGGGAAAGCATTTAAATTGTACAGTGTGGGTGAAATTAGGTAGTTATGAGCGGATCGCTAATCCACTCGTGTGATTTAAGGCTGCCCTATGGTTATCTGCACGCAACAGAGGGGAGTTACAGGGGGAGTTCACTCCCTTCTCCTGTGCGGAATTTTTTAATTTACGCTTTCCGTACGTCTGGGGGTCTGGATCAGGTCCTATATTTTTTGTTTACACTCACATTGTCAACTATCAGAGAATACTCACATGAGGCACAACCCATCACTCCTACCCCCCCCCCCATAGCAAAAAA
>WWET01003640.1:2586-24286 GCA_011038615.1 Limnodynastes dumerilii
CCAAAAACCTCTGAGTGCCGCTTCTTTTGCTACATTATATATATATATATATATATATATATAGTCACAAAATCACCCGTGGGTGAAGGGGCCGCACACACTAATAAGCATATAGGTGTAGAAAGCAGGCAAATGCATAGGACAAAGGATATGGATCATCGGATTCAGCATAGACTCACGTGTGATAGTCGTTTAGTGGTCTACGTGATTGTATGCCCCTGTCCCAAGATCTACATGGGCAAGACCACCCGCATGCTGAAAGAGAGGATTGCGATGCATAGATCCTCCATCAAAAAGGCTTACCAGAACATGGATACTAAGACCCCCCCAGTAGCAAGGCACTTTGTGGAACATAAACATCCCTTGAAGGACTTCAGGTGCATGCCTGTTACGCAAGTACCTCCGCTTAAATGTGGAGGCGAGAGAGAAACCATGTTGCTTCAAAAGGAAGCAAGGCTCACTTATCTCTTCAAGGCCATGGCACCCAATGGCCTCAATGAAGAACTCAACTTTGCATGCTTTTTATAAATGTTTATTTTTCCCTGTTTTGCCCTGCTCCCCGGTTTGACAGGCACAGACTGTACATCTCCTGGGGGAAACGCTAGCCCTCACAGCGTTGGGCCCTGTAGGGTTGTTGGCCCTTCTATGGGCATGTCCCCATCCCAGAGCATTTGATCCCCCGGGCACTTATACTGCATAGGTCCCATTGCTACATGTGTACATTTGCCTGCTTGACTGGGGCCACCCATCTCCCCATAGGGAGACGTCAGCCCCATTATTTGGGCTGCATGTTTGCACTGTTTATCCACTTTGATGGTGGCCCTGTCATGGTCACGTTGCTATTGTTCGGTATGGACCATTGCCCACAACGGGCCTGATCCAGAGCAACGACCGCAAGCGAGCGTACGACGAGCGTATGCGAAAATTCGGGAAAAAATTGCCCAGTATGACAGCTTCCGGTCGCCCGGGCGTCATGATGGACCATTGCCCACAATGTGGGGATATTAGCCCTTATCTCTCTGGGCTTTATGTATTTGCCTGTTGCATACGCTTTCTTTGCCTTGTTTATTTTACTGCATTTTTCTCACCCACTGTGTGCTCTGTGACTGTCCTGCCCTATGTATCCAGCTTGATGCTTATATGAGATACGCCAATGTCCCTGCTCTATTGATCGTTCCTCCACGGGCTGCTGATCCGTGGTCCCTTTGTTCCTAGTTCCCTTTTCCCTGCTGCTCTTAGCCTCCCGCTGCCACATGCCCGCAGACTGTCTTTGACTGACAGGTACCTGTCTCTGGGCACATCAGTCAACGTGTCAGCGGCGAACGGGATGCTGTCACCAAGTGGGAGGCGGAGCATCATCGGTGAGTAGTTTATAGCAGGCACGGTACTTGTATCGCACTGAAACGGCTGTCGGGATCTGGTACAGTAGTGGCTTGCTGCTCTCCGCTGGCTGCATTTCCCTTGTTCTGCTCATACAAGCTTCGCTCTGCTTGACAGTATGCTATTATGCTCTTTATGTGAATATTTGCTTGATGCCATTGCTGCCAGCAACATATGGGAATTGTGAAGTCCACATGTATCAATTTTTCACCACTTGCATTGATGTATCATCTGAATGTTTTTATCATCCACCTGTGACAATATAAGTGCTTTATGAACTTATTTACAGTGTACCAATACACTTGCTATTTGCAGAATTACAGACTTGTGTTTTTCTTTATTTGGGTGTGCTGGACACACAAATAGATGTACTCCAGTGCACGCTATGCTGATACATCATAAATACATACATCATTATAAGAAAGCGGTACTCAGAGATTTGTATAAACAACAGATTCCAGGTTGCTGAGTGTGGCTTTTTTTTTAAATATATGTATATATTACACACACACACAAGACTGTAACTTACCTCTTCTCTGCTTCTCATCTTTCTTCCTTTTTCTTCTTCCTTTTCCTCCTTCCTAAAGTAGCCTGGCAGAGGACACAAAACTGTGACTGATATGCCTACATATACACACACAAATACAGTATGTATCTACTGTATATTGATATATCTAGATATACATAAAAAAGTGTCAACACATGAGTGTGTGTGTGTGTATATATATAAATATATATAAAATTAGTTATATATACTCTATATATACACATATATACGTGAGATTTCATAGAAGAACCTTTATTAATGAACATACAGCTTGGATGACATGCTGCAAACTTAACTTGCTGCTCACACGGCTACTACACAACTAAGAACAGGAAGAAGATGAAGACAGGAAGTACCTGAATAACTTTATCAACAACTATCAGACACACACTGACAATATCTTTATCTACAAGCACAGTTGAGAACAGTGGTTGCTATAGTAAACATACAGAAGTCTAACACCCGCAGACTGTCTTTGACTGTCTTTGACTGACAGGTACCTGTCTCTGGGCACATCAGTCAACGTGTCAGTGGCGAACGGGATGCTGTCACCAAGTGGGAGGCGGAGCATCATCGGTGAGTAGTTTATAGCAGGCACGGTACTGTTCATTCACATTGCTGCCTCCTTTTGCTGGTGTTTGTTCCCCTGAGGATGGTGCGTGTATCGCACTGAAACGGCTGTCGGGATATATATATATATATATATGTACATCAATAATGCTAATACATATATATATACAAATAAAAGCAGAGTTCAACATGGCTCAAGATGCAGGAGTGGCAAATGTAGCTAATATAGTTAAAGGGAGACCACTAAAGACAACATTTAGAGGGTCCTGTCCTTTAAATCCCTCCTTTGGATCCTTAAAAGCACCGATATGACCTACTACGCATGTGACATATACGCAATCTATGTACCAGTTAGATATGTAGATTGCCTCGTGCTGTCTTTAAAAACCGCATAGAGTAGTTTATTTAGAAAGTGGCGGCCTTAAGCCGCCTCGGGGAGTGTTTAGGTAGAAGTGGGAGGGGGAAGGGATAGAGGTGGGGGGACGTGGAGAGGCAATGTCCATGCGTAGTTTCCTTATTAAGAAGGAAACTACGCAAGGTTAGATAAGGTAGCCCTATGGCACTCATAAGTGCCATAAGGTACTTAAAAGCAGGGGGCGGGTTAGGGGAAGGACGGGTGAGTTAGGAGCGGATCTGCTCGCACCTAACTCACTCATAGCTGTGAGTACGGCCCATGGTTATTAACCAAATGTGTGCCAGTAATACACCAAATAAGGCAGATTACTGTTTGTATTGGTGGTAGTAGCACGGATTGATATATCGGGCCTGATCCAGACCTCTGTGCCTTTTCTATACATTTAAGTCTGTAAGTCCGCACGTGAGAGGGGGGTAAACATCACTGCTACTGCACTCTCACGTACAAATTTCTGGACACTTACATATCCAGAGCCCTGCCTTAAGTATTGCACATGTTTCTGCATGTGTCCAAACGCAGATCCATGCAGAAGTGCATACTGCCGCCCACTTCACTTCATCTACATATGCCTTTCCTCTCTCGCAGGGATTAGACAGTGTCGCCCTAAGTTCCGTACACTAGCAGATTCATACCCTAACATCTGGCGCACAGATGACTTCTGCAAACAGCTTGCAGAGATCGGGTGTCGTTACTACTCTATTTGCAATTTCAGAAAAAGTATAATCAAATTAAATAAAATGAATCTGCTAATATAACAGTTTTGCATAATAAGACCTGGTTATAGGTTAATGCGTAAATGACGCATGAATTTAGAGTCAGTTAGCCATCCACAAACCACACTATGCGATCTCCCCGGTAAACAATATAAGGCTGCGGTATCTAGTAATATAGATAGTGGTCACACACTGGACATTTATACGGGTTCATTTACTGATGCTCTGTCTTAATGGGAGGCGTTCTGACAAATTGGTCCATTTGCAATAGTTGCGCCATTTAATATTATTGGTAACATATTACAGTAACTGAGCCTGTAACTGATAGTGTGTGGCTGGCATTACTCTTATGGAATAACCCATTAATACTGTGAGAAGGGGGTTGTTGATCATTAAGAATTATTGACAAAATTTATGCATCAGACACAATATTTTCAATAAATCAAACATTATTTAAATGAAGCCTGAATTTTATTATTTTAGGGGAATTTTTTAGTACATTTTTCAATGTCATAATCCTTATTCATCATGCACCAAGAGTAAATATTTCTTTTAGTGCAACATGTGCGTTTCCCAACCCTTGCGATCAGAGACCACCCATTTTTTTCTGGATTCAGTCCATTGTCATTATTTTTATCTGTGTATTTTTTAAATGTGTCAACATTCAGCAGCTGTTGTGCTTTTATTAAGGAGCTGAAATTGATAACCTTCAGGTCAATACAGAAACCAGACAGTTTTATTTGTTCATGCAGTTGGATCCATAACAGCATAACTGATATAAATTAAACAAAGAACAGACTTGCAATTCAATAAATGTCTGCCTCAGGCACAATCAAGATAAAGAATATAGAATAAAAATAGAGTCTCCAGATATATCAACAGCTGATGCATCAAAAAAAGCAATATAAAGCAACAGATACGAAAAAATACAGCTTATAAAACATACTTCATATATGAAGTATAAATCATTGCACTTTTTTAATACATACTTTAGCACTATTATAGGCTCAAACGATCATGTTATATACTACTACTACTAATTATTATTATTATTATTATCATAATTATATAGTTTCTTTTAATTCAATCTACAATTAGAGATTATGTACAACAATAAATTGCCTTTATTGGAAATCCATCATTGGAATAGATCAAAGTTTCTAAGTCAAAATAAAGCATTAATGTACAATCCAATAATATCACCATAACACAATATCCACAAACTGCAAATAGCAAGTAAAGAATACATTTATAATTGTTAACTAAATATGTCCCTTGGTATTACTGTTGGTGATTGGTCATTATTAAAACATCATAATACTGCACAATATATTCTCCAGTTAAAGTCAGAGGTTACACTAATTTTATTGCTAAGTTAAAAAACAAAAAACAATCAAATCTGTATGATATCAACTGAAATTGCAACTTTGCCCAAAACCAAACTTTCTGGGTGCAGCAAGATAAAGAACGCATGTGGTCCTAGGCAAGATGGTTTGGGAGCCCCTTCCCCAGTGCTGGATTCTTCACTTGGCAGCCTAGACACCCACCTAAAATAATACAATAAAAATGTTTAAGTCTTACAATATTGGCCATCTTTATTACATCATATTCTTTGTATTTTTTTTTTTTACTTTCCTCCATAACAATTACACAATTGATAAATTACTATACAAACAACCCATGAAATAACAATATATATTGTCAAATAAAATAAAATGGCCACCTTTTACCTCTCACCTTCCAGACCATTTAATATAAAGACAAATCATGAATAAAAGAATTATAAATTGCATTATACACTTCATATTCGATTTTCAGATTGTCATTCTCCCTAGCAAGAACACACAAAAAACACTAAACACAGTAATTAATAATAAACAGTAATTAACTAATAATAAACAATAATCTTAAAAGCAGTTATACAACTTTCCTTAGACATCATCTCTTAAAATATAATTCCATATTGCGCACCTCAATAGTAATGACCACAAGGAAATATAATAATATCTGGGTATATCCAGCAGCAGCCCTGGGAATGACCAATTCCCTTTTAAAAAGCAAAATGAAAAAACAAGGTATGCACTATTGGTCTAACCCATAACCCAGTCAAAGGACTTTTTACCTATGCACAGAATAGGGAGATATTATCGGCCTACAACAAAAACAACTTTTCATTCGATTTATAGGAATGCTAGTCCTATATTGTATTGGAGAAACATAGAACCACAGTTTGGCAAGTGAAGTTTCTATTGAGACCGATATACATGTTGCATATCGGTGGTATTACCAGGCGATTTCACCTTCTGTGGACCACAAGTAATGGTGACTGGTATAGGGACTGATCATCTGCAGCATGTCTTACTGGAAAACCTCATATAACCACAATCAGTGGAAATGTTATGTGGATACTGCAGTGATAGTATATGAACATTGCTTCAGGTTAATTAGTGTCCAGATATCGGACTTGAGCCATCTATTGCTGCTGGACTTTATTATCTATTGCTACTGTCTCTACAATCTTTATACTTTAATAGGACACCAGTGTGGATTTGGTCCTTAAGTTCTATCTTGGAAAAAATTATATTTCAATCGATCTGTGTTTGGATCCTGCAGGGTGCAGTGGCGGAAGTACCGGAGCGCTAGCCCGGAAGGGGGAGGGCACTTCCATTGTCTTGCTTTGCCCTGCACTTACCTATTGAAGACTCTGGTATTGGGCCCAAGCCAGTAATATAGGTATTCCTGGATGTGGACTCCATTAAAAAATTTGACTTTCCTTTTCCCAAGAATGCACTGCGCAACAACATGATGTCACGCCAGTGCCGCACCCTGCCCCCTTGTCTCCGTGCACCATGGATAAACTTACGCCACTGGCAGGGTGGCTGGATCTCCTGAAGTATAGTGGAGCTAGTTCACAGAGAATGTAATAGGTTTATTAATGACTCTGCCCTAGTATGGAGCATTTGTGACACAACAACAGGCAAAGGAATTGTTTGATGGGCAAGGTCAGATTATGGGGAGCCATGAGCCCTATGCAGGTGCTTACTTAGGTTGCCATGTGAGAAATTCGGCCCTGTATCTGTCTCTTTAATAAGACTTTAGTCTTATTATTTAGACATAGTCTACATAGTCTACTTTATTCTAATTTTATTCACGTATATAAAGTTTGAAAGTTAATAAAAAAAAAGAAAAAGAAATAAATGAAAAAAATAAATAATAATTATGTGTGTGTGTGTGTGTGCTTGTGTTTTTCTTAAAGAATCAAATACATTTACAGTATTCTGTATACAAATTTATATATTGTAAATGGAAAACCAATATTTCACAACTCAGACTGAAAAGTAATATGTAGCCAAGTAGTTTATAAATTATAGTGTCAGGTAAGTAAGATCTGTATATGTTTTTAAAGCATAGGTGACCCTTAATGGATATCAATTTATTTCAGTGTGTTTTTTTTAGAAATTGTATTGTGACAGTATTGAGTCTCTTTCATTGTGTTTATGAGACAAGAAAAAGCTTAGCTTTCCACTAGCCACAATGTGTAAATGGAATGCTTGCTAAAACTCAAAAATAGAACAGAAATAGCGTATTACATGTTATTGAAGATCACTACATTGTGTTTGGTGTGCTTTTATTAATGGTTTTGATGTACTTTGAAAAGGGAGAGCTATTGTGGTAAATAACTTTTGTGTTTGATATCTCTGTATTTAAAGTGGTTGCACTAGGGAACATTTCAGTTTGGAGGGGTTGTTCATGTTTGGACAAATCTACATTACCTAATATATATGTCAGAAACATAGCTGTGTCCTACTGGGGGTATGTGCAAGGTATGCAATCTTTTAAGGTTTTAAAAAGAAGTCTATAAAAGCCCTATGCACACGGTGCAACATAACTTATGCATGTACAGGAATACCAGGCCATGTACAGGTAAGATTGCATTCAATATTGTAGTTCTTTTTTTATATAACTCACTGTATGTGCTGCAAGGTCAATGTGATATATTGGTACAATGTCCCATTGATTTCTGTCTTCCTGTGTGTATGCCTGGGGCTCTTCATTGTATGTTCTTTCCTACAAGCAATGGCTTGTTGGAACATGTGTATGGGGCTTGAGTCACTTTTTAACAATATTGGGGTTATTAATTATTAAGTATAGACCAGTTTTGCTTTGTAAGAACTATTTTAGTCAAAAATCACTCCACCTGCGCTTCTCCCAGTCTGCTGACCCACTTGTACCCAGAACCCTCACCTATCTAGGGTCTAAAAAAGGCAATAGGAGCCCTGCTGCCACAATAACACTATGCGATTAGGGTACAAACATTGGGCGCATGACATATACAATCTCTGGAAACAGTGCATTCTCTTGATCAAATATTCAGTTCAGCAGTAACCTCCTTATTATTCCACAGCCAATCCTTCTTTAAATACTAGTACTTTCCAAAAGATTTTACATAGGAGGCAGAGAATATCCTTATATAACTCGAATGTAAAACAGTACTCAAATGGATTTCCTCTTTGTTACTCACACCTTAGAATGTTCTATCAAATGTCTTTATGATGTTCTTTTTCAGGCTTTAGGATGATTTTATCTCTTTTCTTTCCAGGGTTTTTCAGTTCTTACATTCGCCTTTAAACAGATCTTTTCTTACTCCTCTCGATCCCCTCTCAGTAGTTCTCAGCTTTTTCTCTCCTTTGACTGTGTCCACTCCTTTTCTTTCAGGTTCTCCGGACACCGGAAGGGAAAGAACAGTAGAATCTAGTGTAGCACCGTTATATGCAGGTAAGTTCAAAAGGTAGAGTTTATCCTCACACTCTTTTTTTTCTCCGTATAGAGCTTTCAAATAAATCTCTCAATTTCTTTTCTAGGAACCTCCGGAATCGTAGAAGTCTAGGTATCCAGTAATGCAACATTGTATGCAGCTCAAACACCACACACCTGGGTACACTCACCACTTCTCTGTCTGCATTGAACAGTGTCTTTCTCGGATTCCAGATCTTTTTTCGGTATACAATGTGTCAATC
Organism: Limnodynastes dumerilii; assembly: GCA_011038615.1. Classification (NCBI taxonomy): domain Eukaryota; kingdom Metazoa; phylum Chordata; class Amphibia; order Anura; family Limnodynastidae; genus Limnodynastes; species Limnodynastes dumerilii. The sequence continues at coordinate 11,230 of WWET01003640.1, forward strand.
AACCACCACAGAGTTCTCTGATCAAATATTTATTCCAATAAAAAACTTCTCCAATAAAATTATATATTAAATACTTTACAACAATGGACTTGTCTCTTTTTTTTCCTTAAGACCTATAGGGGTCTTAATGATTCACCCAGGTTAGGGAAGAGATCTCCCAATACTCTATACACAAAGACCTCACCTATCCTCCAAGTTGTTTAACATTCCACTGATCTCTAGTTAATAATGGGCCCAAAAACATAGGTATCGGGAACGGGGAAGAGAGGGTATAATTCTAGTGCACATGTTCCGGGGTCTCACCCAATATCTACCAACACGTTTCAAGTACCCTGTGTACTTTCTTTTGGAAAGTACTAGTATTTAAAGAAGGATTGGCTGTGGAATAATAAGGAGAAGGAAGTTACTGCTGAACTGAATATTTGATCAAGAGAATGCAGAGATTGTTTATATGTCATGCGCCCAATGTTTGTACCCTAATTGCATAGTGTCATTGCTTTGTAAGAAGACCGATCTTTACAAACTGACAATGTAATTCATTGTGGAATTTGTAGAAATGTTTCATCCCTCTGTACCTGATTCTCTGCTGAATACTTTTTTTTGTATGAAATTAAGATACACTTTTTTTTGCAAAACCAATTGGCCTTCTTTTACAATATTTTAATAAAAATTGACTTCAATTCAGCATTGAAAATTAAGTGCCTTTTTGTCATGTTCATTGGATCTGTAAATTGGTTTCAGGACAGCTCAATCCATCAATGCATCTATTGCTTACAAAGTCTAGGAATAAAAAAGCATTTCCCTTATCTGTGTCTAGTCTTTAGAAATGAATGGTGGGAGTGGGAATGATTTACATAGTACATCTAAATGACACATAATTAATTATTGCATCACTGTTGGTGATGTTATTATCACTAACAATATGTTGATGACAGCATTTTATGTCAATGTTCAGTATGTCACAAAATACTTTTTCAGAGATGTAATTCTGTGTATATGTAACAATTGTAGGTGTATTCTCAGCCATAGATATCTTTTTAGAAAACCTGCACTGTTTGGTAATGCATTGTCATTCCTGAAAACCTGCACTGTTTGGTAATGCATTGTCATTCCTCATTAGTAGTTACACCATAGGTTAATCCATGTTCTTAAGCAGTCACAATTGCATATTTCTGATAAGTTGCATAGACACATCTATACGTCAGATTGACTCTTATTTTTATTCTTCAGTCATAAAGGGACTGAAAAGTTTAGGACTTCATGTGCCCTAAGAACCTGTATTGTAAAAGTTGTGCCAGACAGTACAGGAATAAAAACAATATACAATAATATGTAGTAAACGTTTGGTACACTGAGAAGTCCTGAGTTTTAAGAGGGCCCTCCTGAAACTAAGGACTTCTCAGTGTACCAGACGTTTACTACTTATTTTTGTATATTGTTTTTATTCCTGTACTGTCTGGCACAACTTTTACAAAGTTGTGACCCCAACTTATTTTATTTTCTAAGTGTGATTTACGCACTTAAGTCTTATACACTTGCACCAAATATCTTTACTATTAAAGTCTTATATCAGGCAATATCAGGAAGTGCCAGGTACTTATTCATTTTCACTATTATACCCAGGGGCATTAGGGAATATACCCTAAAGTACCTTCTAAAGCAGCATACCACTCGATATTGTAGAACAGCGCAAACCCACAACCCCTCTGCACATATAATGTAAGGAGAGGATAAGCACCCTAAATCTGCTGCTGGCAACACACTGCTATGATTAGGGAGTACTAGCAAATGCCTTATCTATTCAATAACATACAACAAATACAAATTCATTGGTGCTAGTGCTAAAAGTTCCTAGAGGGAAAAGGCACAGTCCATGTGATACAAGATGTAAACAGAATTTTTCTAGTCAATAATTAGAGATAGAGTTCTATACCCAGTCCAGCTCATTCATAAGTAAACCTTATACCATATAGGTCAGTGTTGACTAACCTGTGGCACTCCAAGTGTTGTGAAACTACAATTCCCATCATGCTTTGTCAGGTATCCACTATGCTTTTGCAGTTAAGGCATGCTGGGACTCGTAGTTTCACAACGCCTGGAGGTTAGCCAACACTGATATAGGTAGCTATCCAAACATCAAACTCTCATCTATGGAAGAACTCACAGTAGTTCTCTAATTATTGACTTAAGAAATTCCATTTACATCTTGTATCATCACATGGACTGTGCCTTCTCAATAAAAAGGCCACTGTGAATATACTATTTTTCTATTATATAATTCCTTACACTTAAATTATATTATGAACAAAAATTTGTCACATTTATCAGTGTTTTAAAAGAGAATTTATGTTTTCTACCCTTTTTACTATTTAATTACGCATACTTTGTAATATATGTGTTATTCCTTTTTCCTTATTCCAATTGCTGCTCCTAGAGAGTCTCATTAATAAGTGACAGACTTTTTACACTTTTCTTCATCAGACTCTACTTTAATTCTTCTTATGATATTGAATAACATAAAGGGCTCTGTTACCTGCACAATAGCTATTGTATCAAGGTGGTTTAAAACAATTACAGATGCAGATTTATATGACATCAGAATGATAATACACTAACTTGCTTCAACTTGGTGTTGGAAGAACTGTGTAATCCTAAAAGGCTGATGAGCATATGTGGGAGGTCATGGCATTACTCTCTCTTTTGTTAGCATTTTAATATCCCTGCTCCTTCACTCCATTCTTGCCATGCTTTAGACATTTGACAGTTTAATTGTCTTTTTGAGCAATAAATCATGTGAACAGCAGATATATAAATGTAGGAAGTGATTGTTGAGCACTTGCCTTCAACTTAGTGTAGCCATTAGTACATGTAAATTTAAATTCTTACTAGTACTAGCTAAGCCTCTCCTCTATCCACCTGTGCGCTGCACTGACAATTTGTACAATTTCTTTGAATTCTTATTATATTTCTACCCTATATCATATCACAAACCCTCCCCCATATTCAGGGGCAAAGGAAGGGCAGTGCAGGCGGAGCTTGAGCTCCAGGTGCCGAACAGAAACTGTGGCACCGCAGGAGTCTGGAAACTGTCAAATCTTTACCAGCCGGCTCCAGGTGCACTGACTGCCAATCTGTGTGCCTGAAACCAGCAGACTGTCAGAAATTAAACATCTGCCGAAATCATGCAGAGCTCCATGCGTGTGACATCATGACGTCACAGGCATGAATAGAAGAGCAGAGACACAGAGAGTGAAGATGAACGGTGTAGAACAAAACAGGTATGTATTTTGTCCTCGCTCTCTGCACACTGACAATAATATAATGTGGTGAAACAATGCAGCATTAGGGAGATGATGGGGTGTGGGGGGAACAACACAGGGGGGAGATGATTAGGGGAGGAAAAGATGATGAAGGGGTTGATGAACTGTCAGAGATGTAACAGCTGCCGGACTCCTGCGGCCTGATTGCAGAGCTTCATGCGTGTGATGTCATGACATCACAGGCATGAATAGAAGAGCAGAGCCGTGGAGAGCGCAGAAGAATGGTGCAGGACAAAACAGATAAGTATTTTGTCTGCACTCTCTGCACACTGACAATAATATAATAGATGTGATGGGAGAAGACAACATTGGGGAGATGATGGGGGGACAACACAGGGGCAGACAATGAGGGGAGGAAAAGATGATGAAGGGGATAATGAAATAATAAAGAGAATGGTGAGGGGGTGGTTATGGGCATAGGGAGATGATAAATAGAGATGGGGAGATGATGAAGAGGAGGGGGAAAATTATGAAGTGAACAGAGAAATGATAAAGAGAATGGAGATGTGAGATGATGATGAGAATAGGAAGATGATGAATGGGGGGAGATGGTGAAGTAAATGGGGAACCAGAGCTGATGAAGAGGAGGGGGGGGATTATGAGAATGGAGAGATGATGAAGTTAATGGAGAGGAGGAGCTGATGAAGAGAAGAGGGGGAGAGATGATGAAGGGGATAGAGAAATGACAAGGGGCAGATGATGGAGAGGAGGGTGGGATGATTAAGGGGTTAGAGAAATGATAAAGGAGAGGGGGAGATGATGAAGAGGAAAGAGAAAGGGGGTGGGGGGTGATGAGGAGAATGGTAAGATGATGAATGGCCACACCCACAATACAGCACAGAGGAGGGGGCGTCGCAGCATGCCCTTGCTCCGGGCACCATGGCTGCTAGCTACAGCTCTGCCCATATTACATCTTGTATGTGTATACTGTATATGTTTCAGGGGAATTAAAAAAGTATCAGTATTGGGCTCTTGCTAGTTGTTTTGCAAGCTTTGTGGCGCCATGTACCTGCAAATAAATTATTAAGGGTACCGTATTTCTGTCTGTATCCCTTACATGAACCACTAGCCAGATTAAGATATTGTGGGTCAAAATTTGTTTGTGTTGGGATCAAGTCAAGGGTCTGATTTTGTGTGGCAGATGGAGACTGGCCACTTGTAGCTTCATAATGTGCATATGTCCTTTCTATGGCCACCTGGATTTGTGAAGAAAAAATTGGTGCTAGTGTATGTTATACTGTTTGATGTGGATTACAGGTTTCAGGGCAAAGACATTAAACATTAAGATGCTTACATTGTATCAGGTTTTGCAAACACTATTGGCCATATTTACTAAGCTGCGGTGAAGGAATAGTGGAGATGTTGCTCATAGCAACCAATCAGATTCTAGCTCTCACTTTCCTATTACATACTAGAAATTTAAGCTAGAAGCTGATTGGTTGCTATGGGCAATATCTCTACGTTTCCATTCCCGCAGCTTAGTAAATCTGGCCCCTTGGATCCCGAAAAACATTGGTAAAACATCAGGATAAAAAATAAATGATATAAATGATCAAAAAGATATTGATAAAACATCTGTACGTAAATAGCACTAAGAAGTGAATTTTATTTTAAAGAAAACAAGAACCTTATTTGTATTTATTTGTGGAAAAGGTTTAAAGATAATCTCAATAGACTTTGGTCTGTAAGTGCTTCAGAGAGAAGAGAAGACGCAGCCAGCGGAAGTCAAATGAGTGAGATTAAGTTACTCTAAAAGTAAGTCAGGGGACCATGACATGGGACTGTTGCTAACCAGTGACTGCCAGGCTTAAGCTTTTCATAATTACCAGACTGCCAGTTAAGAATAAACTAAACCTGGCAGAAATTGCTACTGAATTTAAATCTTGCAGCAGCCAGTGCAAGGAAACACAATGGACCACAGCAGCCTTATCAGCCTATTAGCTCATCATGCTCTACCAGAAAGTAAGCTTTATTTTTGGTCACATTAGCCACCTGTCTTGACATATCTCTGACCCTGATCATGCCTTCTGACAATTATTGTATCTTTATTCCTATGACAGCTGTCGATTAGTGCAATCAACCTGCAGCATGCATCCTGCTCATTATTTACAGTACTTACAAATGTCTTCAGTAATGATCTTAACGAAGGTGAGATCTAGGTCTGCCCATATGCTGTTTTATCTTGATTCATTTTGTTACTTAAAACACAGAGATTCTGAAGCACTTGGTTTATCCTGGATATGTCATGTTTGTCATCTTTGATAGCTTTTCAATCCACACAAGCTGTTTTTAAATGGCTTCTGCAGTTTCCCAGATTGTGATATACAGGATATTTATCCATGATCTTCATGGATTCAAAGACTCTTGGTTATAATCAACGCACCCAGTTTCAATTGAGACTCTATACATTACAGACATTGGTAGAAGTGTGATTCTTGCTTGATTTATTTGTCTTAAGATGTTTTCCATAATTTACTGAGTGACATTCTACTGACTGAAAAAATAACTATATATCAGCTTATACTTTTGGGTTTAAAACATCTTAAGTCTCCTGGCAGCCCTTCAAATTTGGACTTTGACATTTTGATACATGCCTTAAAAGGTACAAGCTGCTACATTTGATTTGGCAGTATTTCCCTTCTAAATCTATAAAAACAAGGCCATAACTCCAGCACTGCACTATCATTTGACTGTGCCATAAACCTAATTCACGTTGCAGTCATTTTCCATATGAAGATAATGTGAATCATTCTTCAGTAGACCAAAACAATATCATATTGCATTATTGAGACAATGTAACTGTATGTATTAGATCTATTTCTATCACAGAAAGTTTATATTTATACGAGAAAATGCAATTCTGTAATACTATATATAATGCATCATTCAATTAAGAAAGCCACAAAGCATTTCAAACAGTAGTTCCCATCCCTGGTCCTCAGGGACCACTAACAGTTCATGTATTCCAGGCCTTCGCACAGCACTTACTTAAGACTGGATCCAGCCCATAATGAGTACCACCTATGGCACTAAAAATGTGGCAGTCAGTAATGAACACATCTGTGCTCCAGCAAGGAGACCTAGAAATCATGCACTGTTAGTGGTCCCTGAGTACTAGGGTTGGGAAACACTAATGTAGAATATTTCTTTCTGCCACCCTTCTTAGAATTGAATAACTATGGACCGGATTTAGGTAATTCCGCAGAGAGATTGGAGTTAAATCCCCTGTCGCTCCACTCTGATGTGCAGAGTAATGGACACTTCTGTGTCCATAACACAACCTTAAGTTTACCGCACGGATCTGTGTCCGTACGAATGCAGATTTGAGCTTAACATTGCTCCCTTTGCCTTATTAGCATGGCAAACACCGCCTCCGTTGCAGGGTTTTGCCATATGGAAGGTAAACTCCGCCTCGCCAATGGATCTCCATGAGGATGGAACAGAGTTCTTTATGGAAAACCATAGCATTCACACACATGCACAGATGTTACATGCAAGGAGACTTATGCAAGCGACTTGTGTAAGTCCCTTTGCAGGCTTTCCTGTGAACCTGGCCATAAATCTGAGGACGTTCTAAATAAATCATGGGGCAGCATGCAACATCATTAAGGACAGTGGTAAACGGAAAACTTATTTCAATACCAAAGACAGTGGTACCTCCAGGGCTGGATCAACTGTGGGGCAACTGGGGTCCTCCCACACAATAGTCCCCCAAAACCATCCACTCTTCAGAGCTCCCATAACTGTCTGTGAGGCTGGATTTCAGTATCTGACATCATTATCTTAGCATAATGCGATAGTGTGCTTTGGAGAAGGATGTCAATTACTGGCATGCAGCCTCATAGACAACATGGGTGCCCTGAAGATTGAATAGCGCTGCAGCTTCTAGTGGAAGCTGTTATGACGCGCAGACTGACTGGGATACGAAGCATGTGGCATCTCCTAAGTCAGCCTGTGCATCAGGAGCAGCCTGAAGATCAAGAAAATATGTACCTGTTGGTGTGTTTGTTTTGCTGTGTGTGAAGATACATAGCTCATATACACATATAAGGGTAGATCCAGAAGTACGTACTCGAGCAATTTTACACTAGCTGCTGACGTAAAATCGCCCATTAGTATTTACTGCGCATGCACGCGCCAGATGTTACGCTGCCAGTCTACTATCAGCAGCGTAACTACGAACGAAAGGGCGTGCCAGGTATACAACACCCGTAAGTACACTTCGGAGGCGAGGGGAGGCATTTAAATCCAACAGTCTGGGCATGCTTAGGCAGTTATGTGCATGCATGTATGTTAGTACTTACGCTGTGTAAAGTTAAGTCAGGGTTTGGCAATTGTAAAACGGCAAAAGTACATACAGCCGAGGGAAGTGCATAGTAAATACGCCATATCTAAAAACGTAATAGAAACGCAGCTCTGGATCTGGCCCATAGAGAGAGTTATATATTTAGAAACACCCACCCCCCAATATTAATGCTACTATTATATTATATTATATCACATAACTATGCTATGTGATATTTAAATGACTGTATCTTTTGTTTTAATATATGTAGGAAAAATCAGCTGTCTGGAAACAAAAAATGTACTCATCATTGTCATCCTTTGCAATGCTATGGCAATACTTCGACACTTCATTAAAAGGGTCTTTCAAACAAATTTTATCAATCAGCTGTAGTCTAGACATAGACATTTGATTTACACTTTAACCTTTTACACAGATTGTCCTTTACTGTCTCTAAGAGAATAGATTATGTGCCTTACTGAATTAATTTATTTTTTCAAACAATTAATTTATGTTCCTAGGAATACATAATCTCAGAATCTGTACCTTCAAAAGTTCGTTAAGTTGGAGTCCTTTAGAAGTAGACACACCTCATTTGTTTTATGGCATTTACAAATATGATGTATCAAAAATTATTCTTCACTAATTGCTTACATTGCAGGTCTGTGATAGAGTGGGACTAGGCCTAGTGACCTTTAGCACAGATAGCAGAAACCTAGTAAGATATAAGTATACTGAACATTGGCAGCAGATTGGTTAATGTTCAAGGCATTGTTTGTTCAAATGTATTTTTTGCTATGATTTACCGACATGTCCTAGCTAAATGGGGATGTTGTTTTCTTACCGTAGCCACAAGATTATGTGGCAACTAAATTTATATAAGAGTTATGGTAAACAGGCTTAAGATTTGCTGACGTGTCACCCCATATCTGTTGATTCTGCATTTTTCCTGTATTTGTATGCCAAGAATTATTGTATAAAGGATGGTGACATCCAATAATAAAACAGAGCACTGCAAACACCCAACCTGTGTGTTTCTTACTCTCTGGGGTGCCCCAACAAGGTATTGAATGACTGGTCACTAGACGCTCAGTTTGAACTCAGCGCCATCAACTTGGAGGTCCGGCACCGAGACCCTCAGCCTCATCACCTGACACCGTACCAGGGGGACCGGACCATGGAAACCTAACTACCCGGGTGAGTAGTCACTTGATACTACTCTGTGTTTCTATCTCCAGCCACCCTTGTACAGTCCGTTCTTAGGTGAAAAGTTTTGAGGGTTTATGAGCCTCAGTAATCAGTAAGTGTTGTTATATGATACACATATTGTAATCCGTGTTGCTATAAGCATTGTGCCACGGGCTGATCCACTGTATTTTGTCTGCCAATTTTCTTTTTCTCTCCCAGTTGAACTGTTTTTTTGGTTACTAATGAATACACTTGTATAGTTGTGTGGTTACATTACTGTATTCATAGCTGACCTTGGTTTTCTTCTGCTTATAGCTCTTCTATTCATAGACAGTAGAACTGTCTCAGTTGATTTGTTTCTGTTTTAACTGTGGAATTGTACGTAACTTAAACTGAGGATACATAGTCAGGATTTCATTAGTGGTGGCTATTGCGCAATAGCTAATTGATTATTGACTATGGGAAATGGTGATAGTAAGTCCGCTGAACTGACCCCACAGAGTGCCATGGAGATAATGACTCTGATACATGGCGATGAGGTAGTTAAGGGAATGGATAAACCAAAAAATTTCTATATGGTTATTTAACCGCGCTCCCAACTCTGCTGCTCTACCTAACTTCCTACAGGGAACACACCTCTATACCAGTTTGCAAATGTACCTGTGACCCCCCCAAAAAATTTTTATAAACAAAAATTTAAAAATTTTAAAAAAAGTAAAAATTTATTTCAAATCAATAAAAATCTTCATTAAAAACACATCAAAAAGTAATAAAAACTTTATTTCTTTTTTACATCAACGGTGTTTGGTCTCCTTTCTTCTTGTGAAGAAGATTCCTTCCCTTCTGGGGGAAGGGGTTCTCCTTTGCTAAGCCTTCCAAATGTGTCCCTCTATTGCCTTCCTCTAAGATGAAAAATACTCCTCAAACTAAAAGTACTGGTTAAAGGGCCCTCAACCAAAGCGTACCAAGAGAGGGAGAGAAACAGCAAAACAGTGGGACATTGGCTCAGGATACCCTTCCCTTCAAGACCTACCAACACGTTTCAAGCAGTAAATGCGTATCGTTTCGATACGTAGATTGCGTATATGCGGTCTTTTAGACCGCATATACGCAATCTACGTATTGAAATGATACGCTGATTACGTACAATAGCTACTACGCATGCGCAGTAGCTACTGTTTATTGAACTTCGTCTGTCTATGGAAGACGGACGTAGTTCTGGATCCGGCCCAATGACTCTGATACATGGCGATGAGGTAGTTAAGGGAATGGATAAACCGTTCAGGAAAGCAAAGTTGCCAGATGGTGGAACTTTGGATGCAGTTAAGTTACGGGATATGGAAAAACAATATCACAGTTATATTAAAGACAAACATTTGCAGATGCAAGTAGAAAAGTGGGTAGAAACAGCTGGAAGGATTTAGGAAGAGCTAGAAAACGAGGAGTATGATGAGCAAATACTTGAATTGTCTGCTAGTTTAGGCACGTCATGGCTGAAATTATGACATGTGGAACTATGGAAGTGCAGAAACAGGAGGAACATGTTGTAGAAAGCACTAAGCCAAAGACAAAGGTATATTATCCTGAATGGAGGTGTATAAAATGTGGGAAGGTTAATGCGTCAAAAAGCAATACATACCATGCTTGTTCAGAGCCCTGGTCATCCTGATGCCCCACTTGCTCTAATAACAAGAGACCCAAAAGAAATTACCAGCACTTCTTGCAGACATTAAAAGAAACCCCCACTGCCAGATCACAGAAATGTGGGTGCGGCATGACCCAGTATAAATGTAAAAAGACATGCCTTGAATGTTTATATACGATGCCAGGTAAGCCACCAGTGACAAAGAAACCCCCAGTAAAGGCAAAATGCCAAGTTGAGGATAAGTCTCCTGCGCGACTTGTGGCCAGTGTGCTGCCTATATCACACGTAACTGACCCCGCATTCATGCCACGTGCTTCACTTATGCCCAGTGCTTCAGCACCGCTGGTTGATTTTCAGTCTCTACCACCCCCTCCCTCATATGTCCCCATGTACCCCGTCCTAACTCAGGTAAGGGAACAAGGAGATGCAGGAGACAACTAGCACATATAAACCATAGGCTAAAATAGAATTAATGGCTATAGTTAAGGAGTGTCCTGATGCCATTGATGAACCCCTTATTATCCTACGTTACATGGAAAGGTTGCAGGGAATTTACAGGGCATCATGGCTAGACTTACATGAAGTAGTCAGACATGGAAGTGGACATTCTGTAGCTTTAAGAATGGCAGAAGAACAGATACTAGTCAGTGGCAATGTTGTACAGCCTCCAGCAGGCATGCAGCAACAGAAAACAGAAGCATCAGGGAAACTGTGGCTAGACAGATGCAAAGCATATTGTAACAGAATGGCTTTGCAAACTCCCACTAAGACAGAAAGAAGACAAGATATAGGGGAATCAGTACAGACATATTATGATGGTGGTTTAAGACGGCACCAAGATCTAGGATTTAACTTGCAAGACATTAATCTGTTTCAAACAGCATTTTTTAATGGGTTGGATAACAAAATTAAGGGATGACCTTTATGCATGTCATCCAGAGGCTTTTTTGATGGAACCAGAGGCCATGCTGACATTGCTAAGGGCCATCCAACAGAATCAAGGAATTAGGAAACAAAAAGAAAAACAGGTTAGACAAGCACATAATGTGTATTTGACACACATACAGCATAAAGTTGGAGACCCCCAAAGTTATAATAGAAGTTACCCAAAGGGGGGTCCCAAAAGGGTGTCATCTGAAGAAGCAAAAAGAAAGTGACTTTGTTTCTTTTGCAATAGGCACGGCCACATAAAAAGAAACTGCCCTGAATTTACAAAGTTCAGACAGGAGACCCCAGTACAGGGTGATCTCCTGCAATAGGAACACGGCCCCCTGACATATACACTGCCCACACTAGGTATAGGCATGTCTGGCCCCCAGTACACTGTGCCTTTGCAGATTGCAAGCAAAACTATACCATGCATGGTGGATACGGGGGCTGCCAGAACTGTGATAAGGGCAGGACTAATACCAAAAGAATTGATAACAAAAGAAAAGACTAACAGTGTAGGTCTTAATGGACTACCCACACCACTTAAAGAGACAAAACCCTTGATACTTTATATGATTTATTAGGAGGACAAAATTGAAATGAAGGGGACAGGGTTAGGCCAATAGTTTCTTATACAAATACTAACTCACTTTTAAAACTCTGTTTAAGCATTATCTCCGGCACAAGTAAACTATATTTAGTATATATTTTTGGAACAGTAGTAGTCTTGTGTAAGAACCGGTCAAAATAGATGATCAGCATACTCAACCATTCATTTTCGGAAGGGTCGTCCACCGAGCCAGCCGCAGACACCACCTGAGATGAGAGTAACCTCTACGGGGATTTTTAGCATTATTTAGGATTAGGGTTAGGCTCTGGGGAAGGGAGGGTTAGGGTTAGGGCCATGGAAGGGTAAGGTTAGGGTCAAGCTGTGGGGAAGGGAGGGTTAGGGTGGGGATAAGGGAAAGGGTTGGGGGTTAGATCTTTTTACTTACCTTTTGAAGCACCGTGTTCGGAGCTCCGGGAATCGATTGCTTTGCCTCGATTGCTGGCAAGTTCGGAACTGGCTGGGAAAGAACGGCCCTTTTGCAATAGCCATTCTCAGTGGGGACTCAGAGTTAAATCCAGTATTCTGTTTTAATGATTGCTTTGGTTTATGATAAAAGTGCCAGCCCAAGGGCTATATTAACTAATTGTTATTTATATGAGGTGGACCTATTCTCATCTTGACCCACACACTCTGCATTGAGACAACGAATGAAAAACCTTTCCTGCGCTGCTTGCCTTAGAGCGGCTACAGAGTTGAATACCGGAGTATGGGCCTGATCCAGACTTAAGGTCGTTTTACGTACGCAAGCTTGCCCGAGTTACGCACTACTAGAGATAATGCACTCCCCGTCATTCCCCTTGCACACACATAACTTAGCTGACTTACAAGTTCAGAACCCTACCTTATCTTTTCCTTGCATGTCTCTGGTTGTACGTAAGTGTCCCGAAAGTGTCTTTAAAGTGTCACTTTAACGAGCACTCATAATTATAGAGATTCCCAAAGTGGGTGCTACCATTTTATACACAAAAGAGAAAATAATGGGAACACAGAATTGTGAGCCCACCAATAGACCAATATACAGGTGCACACCAGCCACTGAAGAAAAATTTGAAATACAAGTTTGTAATGCAAATATATCC
>WWET01003640.1:33747-50709 GCA_011038615.1 Limnodynastes dumerilii
TCTCTAATACTGTTTGCAACAGATGAAATATGACTCCCCTACAATCAACATGGTTTAGCCCAGGAGTAACTTTCCTCTTTTATTTTCAATCTCTGAATCAGGTCCTAAAGCTCAAAATCGGAATTCATCCTGATTGGGTATCACATATGCGTGCCCAAGTGCAGAATACAAAAGCAGACCATTTCCGATCTGAACACATGGAAATTAGGGTAATATTGGAAGTTGGAATTTGGTTCAAGAGCAGTGTCATTCACTCCCTTTGTCAATTACATTTCACGGAACAACAATAGAAACTTTATCCTTGTGATAATATTTGAAATACATTGTTTCACTGTATAAAAGAAAAGAGTGGTTCCAATCTGATTAAATCCTACAGATCTGAATTTGTGGGATTCAAATTGAACTGAGCCATGGACTGGCCCAATAAAATGAGATAAATAAATAAAACAATAAAATTAAATAAATAACCCCCACCCCCAGTAAATTGACCAATATCCAAGGTCTTCATCTGTAGGAAATCCAGTCTTGTAAGCTTTTAATCACCAAAATCCAAAAAAAATTCCTTTTGAATGACACTACAGCTCCTTCAAGCTGCTGCACCTGACACAGATAGAGAAAGATGATGGCCGTGAGGTGTATATATAACCTGGGAACATGTTTTATTGAAAATCATGTTCCATGATTTAAAAGATTGCAAAAACCTGGTTATTGGTAAATAAACCGTTTTTATTTTATTTATTTAATGATTTCATTTTATTGGGATTTGTTTTATTTATTTAATTTTTTTTTTTTGTATTTAATGCACAGGGTCATGAGTGTCAGTGCATGCTGGTTCTTATAGCTCTACAGACACCAGCATGCCATGGTCATTTCAAGTGCTCGTAGGCCCAAGCTGTTAATGGCAGCCTGGAGCAGAACAAGCACAAAATAAAGTATTTTTTAATGTTAACTTATTTTAATAAAAAAAAAATGGAAATTAATGTTATTTATGTTAATAATACAGTAGGAGCAAAATATACACAAATTACATTATTTTAACTGATTTCATAATTTTGAGGGAAAAAAACAGACCCATAACCAACACCAAAAGATTTAAATTTTTTGACAAAATCCAAAATCCAAACTAAAACACAACAAAAATTTTGAGCCAAAACTAAAACAAAAAAAAGGAAGTCTGCACTCATCTCTACTGTATATGGACTTCTCAGACCGAATCCAAAGTTTGAAAATAAGAGGAAAAGTGGTTTAAATTATACCAGGGCAAAACCATGCTGGTTTTTTCTTTGCATGCAATGTACACTGATACTGACTTGCTTTACTTTTAAACTGTTATTTAGGTTTGCAATAGGACACATTATCTCTCAACTCTATACTATTTACAACAGACAAATTTTCCTCCCCTGCAATGCAGCATGAATTTGCCAAGGCGTAACTTCCCGCCAGTTTTTCTCTTATTTTCAAACTCTGGGTGTGTTTCATATTGACAACAACATAATATATTTCTGGAATTGGAGGCCTAGTGTTGTGTAATGGGATTGACATTCATACATTCCATAATTTATAAATTGATTTCTCTTGTGACTTTGCTCTTGAAAAAGATGAATGAGGATGAGCTGCCTGTTGCTGTGTGGGGAACCTTCCTGCCTAATTATACAACATAGTAGTAATGTAAAGTGATTTAATTGCAGGGGCTGGCAAATTTCTGTTGATCGCATAACCACCCATTCATAAAAAGAATTCCAAAACAGCTGTGATTCGAAATAAGGACAGCCATTGCAGCAGGGACTCGCAATGGTTTAAATCACAGCTTTTTTTTGTCCCTGTCCCGGTGAAAGTTTGGATCTCTTTAACGAAAATTATCTAGCAATTAAATCAGTGTGGTATGATTCTCTTATTAATTGTAAAGTAAACAAAAGTCTGTTTGTTAAATTAAATTAGCATTATGAAATGTATTCAGAAACACTGAATGACTGATATTTAAAGTTCTTTCATATTTATTCTAAAATTAAATAAAAATCCATAAATTATCTAGAAATGTAAGGGCTAAAAGGGAAAAATGGCACCCAACCTCGAATTAATAACAAGTTTAACCGTAAAATATAATTGCAATTATAGTTTATCTAGCTATTAAATTATGTTACAATTTATATAGCTATTTATCTAGCGTTAGACCACCAGCCCTCCTCCTGAATTCGCTGCTCCAGAAAGATGAGCCTGGAACAGAGTTAGCCTTAAAGATTTTAGAGTTTTTTTTTAAAGTGTCCATTAATGTTTTTCGTAAAATAAATAGAAAAGTTTAATTGTAAAGTACTGAAACAAAGCAAATATATACTAGTAATGATCCTACTTACATAACAAGTAAGTGAATAAATAAGAAGGTTTTTGTTGAACACCAAAGAATATGATTGAGTCAGATAACAAGAAGTAATTCAATTAGAAAAACATGATTGTAATAGTGTCAACATTAAAATATTCATATGAAAACAAATAGGCGAAATATCCTATATATAAGAGCATAGTTTCTTATGTTGCACAAATCACAAGGTATTAAAGACAGATTGTAACATTGTACATTTGACATTGGCAGTTATAGTTTATCTAGCTATTAAATCAGTGTGGTACAATTCTCTTATTAATTGTAAAATAAACAAAAAGTTGAGCTAGATACATGTATTTAAATATGAAATTAATAACATACATATACAGTACAATATTAATAATCAAAAAATAATAAAACAAACAATGATATTGTGTAATCCAGTTATTCACATAACATTAATTAAACACATAGAAAATGGATTAGCTAACATGGTCGTTTATTGACAATGTTTAGTAATTTTTGAAAAATTGCTGGTATGGCATAACCCCCTTGTCTAACCCACTTGCTATTCCTCTTTATGTTTTAAGTCATAAACTGGGTCCATTCAACATTATCTTCATAGACACGAGTTTATTTAAAAAAAAATTAAACATTGCACTTTTACATAAACAAATTACTTTATTAGACTAACATATATAATTTATATACAGTCAGCAAAATATTAAAAATACATAGAAAGTGATGTAGGGATAAATAGTTAATAAAAACTGTAGCTGCTATAGACTCTTGACTTCCCAAGCTTACAAATAGAGGTCTTGGCCTGATTTTTAGTAATAGCAGTAAGTGAATCCCTTCTACTCAATATTGTGTATAAATAAAATTTGTATGAGGCTGCAGGATCTTACCCTAATTATCATGCAATTTTGTTTATTATAAAATTAAAACATACCTAATGGTAGGGTTTCATAAAACGGAGCACACACTTGTCCCTGTGGCACAAGTTTAGTGTAGATCACATGCATCACAGAGGATACTGGAGTATGGATTGACCTGGGGTCACCCACCGTCCATGCCTTATGAGTTATGCTCTGAGACATAAGAGTTCCAAAAAAGTGTTATTGTTTAAAAGGTTATTTTTTTTTATTTTTTATTAAAGATACAAAAACTCCTTTGTAACTGAACCCCTAGATGAGCTGGTGGAGCCAGTAACAATGGACCAAGGAGAAAGGGGCAATGAGAAGGAGGAGGTTGAACATCTTTCATTTCCTGGTACATCAGTTCCCTCTGTCACTTCTGGTCCTTCTGTGGTTTCAGAACATTATTTCATTACATTGTATTATGATTACAGTTACATAAAGGAATGTTAAATGGTGAATGTTGGGTCCATTGCTCTTCTCTATCTATACCACTTCCCTTGGACAACTAATAGTCATTTGGCTTTCAGTATCATCTCTATGCAGATAATACACAAATCAACCTATCTACTCCTGATCTCTCACCAACTGTGCTGGCCCGTGTAACTAAATGTTATTTCATCTTGGATGTCCTACCGTCATCTCAAACTCAATCTCTCAAAAACAGAGCACATAATATTTCCACCTGCCAATAAGAGTCACCAAGCTGGTCTCTCCATCTCTGTTGACAACAATAATATAATCCCTACTCATAAAGCTCGATGCTTAGATGTCACCCTTGATTCTGAACTGTCCTTTGTTCCCCATATACAAACTGTTTCTAAATCCTGTTACATACATCTAAAAAACATTTACAGAATATGCAAAAATCTCACACAAGACTCTGCTAATACTCTCATTCATGCACTAATCATCTCTCACATTGATTATTAGTAGATTCTTAATATACTCCCACATTATAAAACTACCCCCCTACAAACCATATTGCATGGAGCAGCTAGACTTTCTCTTGCAAAATGTTCTTCTAGAGCTGCTCCACTCTGTCAATCTCTACATTGGTTGCCAATATACTACAGAATCAAATACAAAATCCTATTGCTAACCTACAAAGCCATCAATAACACTGTACCCTCATACATATCCCCAGAAAAGACCCGGGTTCAAAATACCGGGTTTTTCTGGGATGGTGATGTGAAAGCGGTATAACTCAGTCTCTCTGATCTTCACAGGACATACAGCTCTCCTCTACACTAAACAAATGCTTCAATTCCTGGTTACAGGACTTGCTCTACTTTCCATTTAAGTGCTCCCTTAAAACTCATCTCTTCAGACAAGCTTATCAACTTGCACAACCTACTGCTCAATAGTTGTCAACCCCATTTACAACCACTATGCTATCCGGTTTACCTTTTCCTTAAATGATAAACACAACGTGAAGAAAATACTTTCCATACTAAAATGATCCTCTGTTCTGCTACTAACAATTTTGTGTGACTGGATCATACAGAGCACTTTAACCTTACACACTGGCTGGTCCATGGTGTGATAAATAGGACTTGTCCTTATATATTAATCCCCAATGTCCTATAGAATGTAAGCTTGTGGGCAGGGCCCTCTAACCAACCCAGTCTCTCTGTCACCATCCAGTCTTGCTATAATGATTGTTAAAATTGTGAAGTGTTAATTTTTGGCACTATTTAAAAACCTTTAAATACTTAAAAAATATGTTTGGCACACATACTGGGCCATATTCAGAGATCAGTTTCTATAACGTACGCAAATATACGCACGGCCATTGCAAGGCAACACCCATGACACTCCTCTCACACGGACGGGTTGACGGTGACTTACGAGTGCCTCGACCCCCCCGTATCTTTAAGTGTGTAGTTCCGAGCGTATAATACTTCCGTACTTGCGTATCTAACTAACCGCACCCCTCACCGCACCCTCAAATGGTCTTTAAATGCCTCCCCCCAATCACTTAAACGGATCTTGCTCCGGACGGATTATAAACACGCCCTTCTGTACGGATCTTCCCACGTGTGATTCACAAGTTCGTGACTACTGGACATCGGTACGTAAAATCAACGTAGATTGCGTACTACTGGACTTCCGTGCGTAAAATCAATGTAGATTGTGTAAATTTAGTTACTACGCATGCGCAGTTCATTGGATCTTAAAAATCCGCACGGAACTTCCCAAAAAAATGGATCTCTGAATACGGTCTATCATCTTTAAAACTTAAAAAAAACTTGCAGATGTGTGGTTAAGAATGGTAGAGGGCATTCTTATCTTTTTCCATGTGTATAGCTGCTTATGCAAGGCCTTCTTAACGTAAAGACCGCATTTACACAATCTACGTAAGGAAAAGATACGTAGATTAAGGTAAAAAATTACCACGCATGCGCAGTAGTAAAAATCGCTAAACACCGGACGTATATGTTATAAGTAAGTAAGGGCCTTTAATGTATTCATGATGTATTCATGATGAAGCAATTTGTGATTTTGTGGAGTCAGCGATTTGTTGCATAGGCAATTAAAGTATTTTAAAAACACTTGCAGCCTGGATGTGTTACAACACTTGCAGCCTGGGTGTGTTACAGAACTTTTTATTTAAACTAAGCTGCATTGTATTTTTATTTATTTTTTATTTGTCTTAACAATACAAATAGGTGCAACTGCATAAAATAGAATAAGGTTTATTTTTATGTTCAGTGTCATCCTTTGAATTTAGATGCAGTGTTTTAACACTAGTGGCTTGGGGTTTTATGCTTTATCATTCCTACATTGTCTCCAAAGTTTTGAAAGACAATAATAAAGTATAAATAAATAAACAACAAATGAGTTTTATGCAAACACGCAAACGGAAGCTACACAATGATGTACTACGGAAAAAAATATCAACAAGCCTAGAGGGATTATATTTCTCTAGATAAAACTATAAAAAAAATTTAATGCACAGCACATATGTTGGTTGTAAACACTTTACGCATAAATCCAAGGTTGATGGTTCACAGAGACAAAAAAAGAGAGATAATGTGTCAGTATTTAATTACACTTTTTCTATTTCTATAATGTGTACTCATCTGCAAATTATGTTCAATTTAGTAGATGTATAGCAAATTATATGCAAAGTATGATTAATGTATTTGGTTTAGAATCTAGTAATTAGTGGTAGTAATAGAATTTGTAGATTGGTGAAGTTGGCATCTATCTACCCATTAAACAAATTGTGAAAAAATTGAATTCTTATATTTCCATTAGAACTTTCAAAATGTTTTATGGACATTGGAATAGATATACAAGTGCTACTAAAATGGAAAGTGTTGATGACCACAGCAATCAATAATTGTAACTCTTAGAACCTGATTAGTTGTTTTTTTTGTTTCTGGTTAATTATCAGAATCTTTAAGCTATTTCACTCTGGGGTAAAGTATCATTTTCTAGTCTAAAGGCAATAGCAGTGGTTCTCTGTCTATATTATGTAGAATGCTTGGTTAAGCACTACCAAAAAAACATATATTTTTATTGTAACAAAAGAAAAGTAAATTTAGCAAAATATTGTGACACTCGTGTACTCTCTCCACATCAGGCCACAATGAACTGATTCCATCCATGTCATGGCAGCCTGGGGCTGTGTCTATCAGCCTGTCCAGCCTTAGCTGTGTCTATCAGCCTGTCCAGCCTGGAGCTGTGTTTATCAGCCTGTCCAGCCTGGGGCTGTGTCTATCAGCCTGTCCAGCCTGGGGCTGTGTCTATCAGCCTGGGGCTGTGTCTATCAGCCTGTCCAGTCTGGGGCTGTGTCTATCAGCCTGTCCAGCCTGGGGCTGTGTCTATCAGCCTGTCCAGCCTGGGGCTGTGTCTATTAGCCTGTCCAGCCTGGGGCTGTGTCTGTGGAAGCTAATTCCAAACTGGAGTCTTGTTGGTACTCCATTGTCTGTCTGCCCCTGTCAGTTGTGTCTCCCTGTGACTGTGCGGTGGTTGTAGCTTCGCTGCATATGCTCATTGTTTCTGAGTGTATTCTCTCTTCCCACTCTGCTTGCAGGGCACTGTGCATTTATCACTTCACTCATTCTTAGTTTTTGTCATCTTTCCCTCTCTGTGTATAGATTCACTCTATATTACCACCTGTCAATGTGTAGTTGTCTCTCCAAGTCCATTTCCCCTGATCCTCCTTATTTCTGAGTTCATTCCATCTGACTCCTGTGGTAGTGTTATTGTTTTTTTCATCTGTATGCTACCTGTCTTCTGGTCTATTCTTTGTTTTCACTACTGGTTGCTTACCATTCCATGTTGAGGCATCAGGGCTTCTCCTGGGGATCATTGGTCTCTGGTGTAGTTGGTCTGGTTGATAGTCCAGAATATCCTGTCTCTTGGTTCTGTGTTGTTCTATGACTCCTTAATCCTGTGGACTGACTATCTGGACCTCAATCAGGTTACCACTGGGGGTCGCAACCTTCTAGAAGTTTCACTGAAAACCAGACTCCTCACCCTGGTGTGTCACCCTCATAACACCAAGTCAGTTAATATTTAAAAAAAATAATAATGAACACCCTGTTACCTTTAGAAGCCCAGGAAAAAAAATACAGTCTACATGATAGCAGGCTTCACCACAATAACCCTTAAATAAATACTATTGAAGTTTTACTTACATCTTTCTATAGAAGGTACCAGTTGGTAAACTGGAAACAATTGTGATTTAAATTTGTTCAAGATGGTATTAATATAACCCTCCAATGTTAGCTTTTATTTTTGTCCATATTTGTCTCCAGGCAATCCATATGGAAGACGAGGCAGTTTGTCTGAAATAATAAAAAATGGGGAGTATCCCTGTTTAACTATAAGTGGGGGTGATCTTTTGCAGAACATTATCTATGTATCCCTGTTGTATGCTATCCCACTTTGTCAGGTTTTTGATGTGTGTTTTTCGGTTTGAGTTCACAGGTACCTTTTGTTAATACTAATATTTTGTGTCTGGATCCAACCTTGCAAAAGATAGAAGAAGATCCAGCTGTCTGGATGCTTATTAACCACCCCTTTTGGACTGACAGATTGTCCAAAAGCCATCATAAGTTTCCTGCCTCAAGTACAGAGCAAGGTTTGCATGTTTGCAGATGACACTAAACTATGTAAGGTAATAGAATCTGAGCAAGATGTAGCGCCTCTGCAGAGGGACTTGCAAAATCTGGACGATTGAGCGGCCAAATGGAAGATAAGGTTTAAATAGATAAATATAAGATTATGCATTTAGGAATCAAAAACAAGCATGCAATCTATAAATTAAATGGGGTAAATTTAGGGTAATCTTTAATGGAGAAGGATTTGTGAATGCTCATGGACAATAGACTTAGCAATAGTGCTCAATGTCAAGCAGCAGCTGCAAGGACCAGTAAACTATTAGCATGCATAAAAAGGGGCATAGATGCAAGGGAAGACTGTAATTTTGCCACTATATAAATCATTGGTAAGGCCTCATCGAATACGGAGTTCAGTTCTGGGCACTACTCCATAAAAAGATATTTTGGAACTAGAAAGGGTTCAGGTAAGGGCGACAAAATTAATAAAGGGTATGGAGTTTTTTATGTTCACTTTAGAAAAGAGGCGTCTAAGAGGAGATAAGATTACTATATACATCATCATCATCAGAAAATTCTATGGGAACTTCTTACCTCAAGGACTGTACACAGGACACAGTGTCACCCACCAAGGTTAGAGGAGATGAAGTTTTACAGCCAGCAAAGGAAAAGGGTTCTTTACAGTAAGGGCAGTCAAGACATGGAATACACTGCCAGGGAAGGTTGTGACGGCAGATTCACTTGATGGGCCATATGCTGAGCTCTCTACGTATGCGCAGTAGCACTTTTCTGAAAACTCCGGCCGCAATTGCAATTACGGCACTTGTTGTTGCCTGTCAGCTGTCCTTACTGATCCTAGCTGTGGTCTCTCTCTACGGGTAAGCCATTCTCAGACTGTGGCCACTCTTTGCTCTGGTTCACCGTGCTCTCTGGAGCTAAATGCTGGCATCTGTCAGTCTGTTCTCTGGTGCATAGGGGCTGAAATCTTGGGAAACTTTATATGATGAACCAGGGTGAGTTGGATGCTGTGCCTCACGGTAATCTGATTGCAGCAGAAAATCACATTCGTGGGCAGTCTATTTAAAATGCTGTCACTGTCCAAACACTGCCAGAACAACTTGTATCCAGTATAGTTTGCCTGGCCCCTGCTTTTTTACATAAGACATGTAATTCCATCCTGTAATTTTAGTTGCTTTACAGTCTGCAATTAAGTTTGCAATCCAGCATTCAATTCCAGTTGCAATCCAGCCTATTACAATCCAGCAAGCAATTCTATTGCACTCCAGTCTGCAATTTATTTGCAATCCAGTCCACAAATTTATTGCACGCCAGTCTGTAAACCTTTTGCAATCCAGCCTGGAATTCAATTGCAACCCAGACCGCAAACTAACTTGCAATCAAGCATCTACTGGTTCATTGGTGTTACTCCCTCTGTTGATCATCTCTGTTCTTGTGAACTTGTTCTGCTCCACTCCTTCTGTGCTAGTATATTTCTAATTCTTGATTTCCATATTTGCTCAAAATCAGAACCTATCTATGGCACCCAACTTTCAATTTAGTCCTATCAACACCGTAAGCCCTATGTAACCCATAATGGATACCTAAACCAGTTGGCCCGTGAAACCCGCTGTTAGAAGTGTCCTTATAATACTAGATTGGTCAGAATATGCATAGATTTGCTCACACATCTGAGAATCCACAGTGTGGAAATCTGCCTCAAACACATGGAAATTGAGAAGTGTCTGGATGTCTCCAAACCTTACTTCATTAACAGAGTTGAAGAGTTAATTCTACAGTTATATTTGATATGGAAGAAGTATCTGTGCCCTCTTGGAAATCCTGGCATTATATTAGAGTTAGGGATCTAATATTGTTAAAATTTGTAAAAGAGGCTGAATGCATTCTCAATGTTCAAATTCTGTCACTTTTTGTATTTTCAAGTATTCCCCATTAAAGGTATTAATACTAACATACAGGCTGCCATCTGCTAAGCAATGACTTTTGAAAGGTATGACTACAAGATTATATATTATAGTTGTTGTTTTTTTTGTAAAATTAATACTAATCAGCTGGCATTTATTAAATATACAGAAACCGGCATAGCAGTTAGAAAAAAAATCAAGGTAAATATCAAATTTCAAGCAAAAGAAAAATAGCAAATAAGTAATACATTTTACAATCCATCTAGAGATGACAGACCAAAACTCTAAAAGTGAAAGCATTGATTAAATTAAATTAGAGTCAGCAGGCTAAGGGAACATTTTATGCACATACACTGCACAAGGCACCATTAAATGGAAGATTAGTCTAAAATTATACAGTTTTCAGCTCATGTTACAACAATCAAAAGCAGCAATGAAACTTTTTATAATACTCTGCAGCTTTAAATAGATTATTGCAGCCTTGACAAACACTATTTGAATAGGCTATGCAGGGCTGGCCAGCACCAAGTGCTGACAGTGGGCTCAAAAATATATTTTAAATAAATACATTTTATCTGTTTTAAAATAAAAACATCATCCAAATGTGTGCAAGCACTTTCCCTGTAGCAATAATCTTATAAGGCAAAGGAAAGTCTATTTTTTTTAAATGTTAGCTGACATTTTGGAAGACTGATGCTTTATAATCAATGTACCGCGTCCCGAATTAAGTGAGATTGCACACACATACAGTCTATTCCCATAGAATGCGATCCCAATGCCTGTGCATACAAGGGTTCTTCTGTGCTTACTACCTTATATTTTATGCACCCATCCCACATAAAGCCCTTTCAGTACAATCTGCATAAATTACACCACCCATTGTGCATCCACTAGGTAAGGAGGGTGGTTACCCCCTGCCGCCAGAGGCCGTTGCTGTATGGAATTCAGCATCTATCGTAAACATGTGCATATAAAGGCCCAGACAGGGTACTTACACATGTATTATAAGCAGGGGCATAATTAGGGTAAATGGAACCCAGGGCAAATACCAAAAATGCCCCCCCCCTCCCTCTGTTAATTTTTTTGTACTTACACTTATAAGCAGGGGCATAATTAGGGTAAATGGAACCCAGGGCAAATACCAAAAATGCCCCCCCCCTCCCTCTGTTAATTTTATTTTTTTAAATATAGTAAGGATTATAGTAATAAATCTGCTCAATTACAGAATATTTCAGACACATCACAAACAAGCAGAAGCTGCAAAATTAATACAATAACTTGGACCTTGACAAATACACTATAAGATAAACCTGACAAAGAGCTTTCAAGGCATATGCGACTGATGGCAGACTAAATGAGGTTTATGATTACAGTATATTGTGATCACATTTTATTTGACTTCTGAGCAAGTATTAACCCTAAGACTTTCTTCCCACAGCCTGACCCTAAGACTCCCCTACCTGTAGCCTAACCCTAAGACTGTACATCCTATTTATAATTATCACTATCACGCGGTCATACTAGCAATCACACTGCTCATACCATCGCACTGCCCATACCATCTCAAAGTCCATCCTATCAGTCTGCCCATAATTTATCATGCCCATACCATCTAACTATCCATACATTATCATGCCCAAACTCACTCACTACACATACTATCACTCACACACTACACATACTATCACTCGCACATGGCCCATACTATCACTTACACACTACACATACTATCACTCACACACATGCCTCCCAAGTGTCCCAATTCCAGCGGGACAGTCCCGCCTTCGGGGGATTGTCCTGCTGTCCTATGGGAGCCCTGTAGGATCAAACCTGTTACTTTGAATAGCAGTGAACCTATGTAGTCACTGCCATTCTAGAAACAGATTTGGTTCCCGTGGGAGCCCTGTATAACCACTATCACATCATGTGACTGCAGATCACACCGACCAGGGAGCACCAAAGAGAGGGAGCACCACGGAGGAAGGGAGAAGATGTCAAAGGTAAGTAACAGAATACATGGAGGTTGGACATTACAATGGCCAGACAATGAAGGCTGGACATTAAAAGGGGCACACAAAGGAGGCTGGTCATTACAAGGGGCACACAGTAGAGGCTGGACAGTACAAGGGGCAGACAATGGAGGCTGGACATTACAAGGGGCATACAATGGAGGCTGGATATTACAAGGGACAGGCAATGGAGGCTGTACATTAAAAGGGACACACAAAAGAGGCTGGATATTAAAAGGGGCACACAGTGGAGGCTGGATATTACAGTCGGTGACAGTCAGAGGCAGCATTTGGTGGCAGCAGTCGGTGACAGTCGGAGAGCAACAGTTGGTGATAGCGGTGGGTGCTGAGGTGACAGTTGGAGATAGCTGGGCCTAGTGATGTATTTATTGGCATAAGCGGAGCTGGAGTCTAAGTATAGTGGAAACTGTGGGCAGTGAAGCTGACATTGAAGACACCAGTATCAGGATTTTTGTAATTGGGGGTTCGGAGTTATTTCCTATCCATGAATTTCAGGAGCATCATAAGTGGTGAAATAGCGGTGTGGGAAGAGTGGCATATATCAGCACCAAGCCTGAGGCGATACAAATAGACTCCTTTCCTTCATAATCTAAAAGTAGAGTTGCAAACACATAGACTGTTTGCTGGGACTCAATTTGGAACTTCCTCCTTCCTATCTTAAATGTTGCAAGTTGTATTCATTTTAATTGATATTATTTAATGTTGCAAACTGTATTCATCTTAATTAATACTATTTAATGTTGCAAACTGTATTAATTTTAAATGATACTATTTGATGTTGCAAACTGCATTCATCAAATGATTGTTTCCAATTTAATATTGCAACTTGCATTTATAATGAATGTTATGATTTTGAATATTGAAAACTACCATTTTATTTGAACATTGCAAATTGATTGAATTGTACAATATTTTGTTAGCTTGAGTAAGTCTTCTGCTAGCTTGTCCTCAATTTAAACTTTTGCAAAATACAAAGAAAAACATTTATCTAAAACTAAACAAATCTAAAAGTATACAAAGTTGTTCCGAGTATTTCTTTACTACTCACCTCTCTGTGGTGGAAGAAAGATTGTTGAGAAGAAAATCAGAGTAAGTGCAATTCAAATTTGAAATTCTACTACTCTCATTTCCTGGTAAGCCTGCGACAAGATGTTTAGGCTTATGTTAGTGTTACAATTACAAGGGGCACATGTGAAGGCTGGACATTACAAGGGGCGGACATGGAGCCTGGACAAATAATAAAGAGGCAGAAATGGAGACTGGACAAATAAACAGGGGGGAGACACGAACGCTGAACATAATAATAATAATAATAATAATAAGCAGATGGAGGTAGGATAAATAAAGGGGCAGATATGGAGGCTGGACTTATGAATTCTGGACAAATAATAAGGGGTTGACATATGGAGGGCAGGCCTAATAATAAGGGGTTGACATATGGATGGTTGTTAAATAAAACAAGCAGGCACTGGACACGCTGGTCTGGGCAATGCAAAACACACCCACTTTCCCAGACACGCCCAATGGGTGGTACAAGACACACCCCCTCTACCAGGCCGCTAAATTTTGTCCCTCTTTCGAATTCTCAAATGTTGGGAGATATGGAAAGGAAATGAATTCTGACGTCTGTATTCTCGTATTTTTACATAAATTCACGAGGTGTTCAATCGCTATATAACCATTTTCCGGCCCTGTCCATGCGCTGCGCCCACGCAGGGATTTTGCAAGTGTTTGGTGATAGTTTGTCTTATTGTCAGTGTAGGTACATCAGACGGGGATCCCATCTCCAACAACCTACCGATTGTGCCTCCGTTTAACCCTGTGACTACCATGCTTCAGGTTACCAGGACATTTGCTGACAGGGTTAAACCTCTTTTCCTCTGCCATGATACAATCATCCGCACAGCACGATAATTAGGGTATATACAATCTCACTACAACTGTACACACACGCACCAGAAACAATAACAGAAATGCAGGATAGATGAAGCCAGTTGTATGAGTTTATCAACATGACTGACGACATGGAGGGAGGAATGTCTGACCCATCAAACCTTGTCAGGTACCAGCTATGCTTTTGCAGGTAAAGCATGCTGGGACTTGTAGTTCCACAACACCTGGAGAGCCGCAGGTTGCCTATGCCTGCACTGAAGCCAGCACAGTGCCAAGGGTTCAAATAGCCCACTCTCAGCATGGATTGGTGGTTCAGATCATGTGACTGCAAGAGGTAGAGTCCGGTTGGCTAACTCCGGTCATGTGGGGATTTCCAAAAAGGGCAGCAGAATCCCCTGAGAGCATGGCAGAACAGGATATAAGGCTGCCACAGGCTGAGAGTGGCACCTCCACGGAGGGAAAGCACAGGCAGTACCAGCAAGAGCAGCTGAGAAGCACCTCCTGATGCAGTAGCGCTGCTTGTGACACTCAATGAATTAATACAGTATGCCTGCATACAATTTATTGTATTCTAACATACTACATAATCTTAATCAACTCGCTCAACTAGTTTTGGGGGAACTTTTAAATTGCTTTCTTTTAGATTTTAATTTAAAATGAACTGTGACTTCAACTAGTAAATAAAATAATAAACAAAAAAATAAAGTGGCTAGCACTATCCCCAGGCCATATCTAAGGGTGTGTGAAAGGAAGAAGTTGGAACTAGTAAGTCATGAAATGCCTTACCTATTCAGAGCAACTTTAACATTTTTTTGTATTTCAAAACCAACAAGAGTATTAAGAGCACCCTGTGATGAAGATCCTTGTTCTAGCTTTCCTGTGCTACTGTGCTATCTACAACTAATTATAATGGGCTGCACTATGATTGTATAGCTGCAAAGCACCTTATAATGTGCTCTGATATAAGAAACACAATTACTTCAATAGATCAAGCATAATAGGATATTTTTAAAAAGTCACACTCACATATGTGTGAACTATGTAACCGCACAGAAGAACTTTTGGCTGTTCCCAAGACAACCAACTAATCAGATATTGGTCCTACCTATGCTACACAAAAGGTCTGAGTCCAGCTACATAATTATACTGTATATAACCATTATTGTGCTGTTAAATTTGTTACAATTACAGAAATGTAAAACAAACGCATTTAAACATTTACAGCCTGATCCAGACTGCAACATTAAAACAAACACATCCTATATTCTATAAAGCCCCAATGCAACTAATGGGAAATATAAACACAAGCCAGATGCAAATAAAAATCAGGCTTTGGATAACAAATACGGCTGATTGTGTACTGCAACCTGGCACTGTGCAGATATTCTCCCGACAATCCCTGATGACATAACAATTATACATTTAAAAAACCTATTGACAATGATACAGCCAAATTATTGTATCGGCTATATCATTGTGGATTTTGTAACTGTAACCGATCCCTGTCATGGAATGCCCCACTGTAAACAGAAACAGCAGTGAGTCTGGATATTGCCTTATTTGCAAACTTCTAAATCAACACTGGCCGTATTCACACTTAAGAAGCTTCTGCTTCTTAGGTGTGGAGATTTGCTAAATGACCTACTACACATGCGTAGTAGGTCATTTACGCAATCTATGTACCGGTTATGGACGTAGATTGCCTCCATGCGATCTTTAATTAGAAAGAGGTGGCCTGATGCCGCCTTGGGGAGTGTTTAGGTAGAAGTGGGAGGGGGCAAGAATTTAGATTAGCCGGAGAGGACGGGGGAGGCGGGGACAGGAAAAATCTGTGCGTAGTTTCCGTCTTAAGAAGGAAACTACGCATGGTAAGATAAGGTAGCCCTATCTTAAGTGAGGGGACGGGTTAGGGACTGCAGCGGTGAGTTAGGTGCCGTTCTGTTCGCTCCTAACTCACTCTTTGGTGTGAATACGGCCCCATATTTAAAACAATAACGGTTTTCAAATATTTCTAACATAAATGTACTATGTTTGATATTTTCCTATCAATTTAAGTTTATTCACCCATCTGGGAACACAAAGATATATGAACTCTTGATTAGCTTTATGTATCAAACTGCCATTCTTATGTAAGAATAGACAGTCTATTATTCATCTAATATATTATACGTTTCATTTCCAGAAGCCATTTATTTCTTCTGAAAGCTCTTGACATCATATTATTAATGTTATTATAATAGAATTATATATAATCATATTATCAGTGGTTGAATTACATAATAAAATTCTGAGTTTGTCTGTACCGAATCTCACCTTTCCACCTGAGTTTCCATGTGTGTGCTGCATTGATATTTTATACCACAATTTTGTATTCTAATTATATTACTTCCCTATATCATATCCAAAAACCTCCTCTAAATTACATATACATCCTGTGCATATATGTATTAGGAGGCGCTAAAGCAATGCTAAGCCAGTCTGGTCAAAGAATGAGCCTTATAGCTTTCTCGATCAGATAAGAAGGTCAGATTGTCAGGTTGTTCTATGTACCTGCAAATAATTCAAGTGTACTGCATACCAACCAGCATCACCTTTCTTACAGCACTGTATATTATTAATAGAATCCACTTGCATTATGTGTGTGTATTACAGAAGGAGACGTGATTGGTGTGTATGATATTGAGATTCTTAAGAAATAAGCTGCAGCCTCGCTAAAAGTATTGTGGTCTTCTTGATAACTGGCCTCTTTTTCTATAAATTGCAGAGATATTTTGACTAAAATCTGCTAATGGCTATACATATGTGTGT
>WWET01003640.1:74650-119816 GCA_011038615.1 Limnodynastes dumerilii
ACATCAGCACGCAAAACAGCACATATGTTAAAAAAAAAAATGGACAGATTCAATGGGTCATATGGCTCCTATCTGCCATCATATTCTATGTTTATGTGTTAGAATTGAAATGCATCATGTGATGCTCTTAAGACTTGAGTTTGGAGGGCGGAATCCATGTTTCAATCAGTTTGTAGGCTGTAGGAATCTGTATGTATACATGTATTTATCCTGCATTAAAAACTATAGTACTTGATGGCATTTAAGAAAAAAATGTTAGCTCATTTCAGAGATACACTTTAGTAAGCACAAAAATATATGCATTGCTATAATCAAGTAATAGACTATCTATATAAGCTTCCTGAACAACTATTTCATTTTTTTTTATTATATTTATTTATTACCTCTACAATGATTGTGGAATCTATTTAAAAAAACAACTGGATTTTGGCAAAGAATCATTACTGATCAGGAGCCTGCTGAATATCCATATATAACATAATGGGTACACAAGAGTAAATGTATTCACTTACCTATCAGAGGAGTGGAGATGTTATGGATATTTCAGTAGAAAACCTGCAGGTTTTATTACACAATGACATAGTATGTAGGGCGGGGACTTAGAACAGGTTTTGTGGTTATTGTGTGAGGTCGGAAAGAGTAACATAACACTGCGAGTGACTAGGAATACTTCCTGACACACATGACAGCAATACACCACACAAATATAAAGATTAAAAGACATTACACCTCATAGTTAATACCTTAATAGGGCCTTAATGTGTTGGAATATATGGAATGCATATTTCTTGAGAGTATCCACATTTACAAAAATATAATTGACACCAGATTGGAAGGGACATTTTTAAGCCATCTCATTTCTCTATACAAAGTAAAGAAAGACAAAGTGTAAATATAGCTAGTCAATATTTGCATGTAATCCTCACCGCTCCCTGTATTCCATTGGTGTCAGGAGCCCCATCATAATTTGTTTGCATAGAACTCATGGTTTTGCAACACCTGGAGGGCCACTGGTTGGCCAGGCCTGCTCTATACAGTCACTGGGGGCTGGATCCAGACTTAAGTGGCTGAAATTAGTTACTCCTGGGCTAAACCATGTGGATTGCAGGGGGAGTCAAGTTAATTGTAGTCTTTGCATGCAGGGATATATCTTTGAATTGCTTACTGCACACAGATACTGACCAGTTTTACTATCACACTGTTATTTAGACTTGGGATAGGAAACATAATCTCTCAACTCTAATACTGTTTGCAATAGATGAAATATGACTCCCCTGCAATCAACATGGTTTAGCCCAGGAGTAACTAATTT
Source organism: Limnodynastes dumerilii (assembly GCA_011038615.1). Taxonomy (NCBI): domain Eukaryota; kingdom Metazoa; phylum Chordata; class Amphibia; order Anura; family Limnodynastidae; genus Limnodynastes; species Limnodynastes dumerilii. The sequence goes on from WWET01003640.1 coordinate 75,963, forward strand.
AACTAGCCATTTCTTCTAACATGGGAATACTTATAAAAATGATCCAGGTGTACCATAGTCTATGCCTTTTTTTTTTTGTCACTATAGAGTTAATAACTAAACTGATAATGATACAGCCAAAACCATAAAAAAAATCTAATAAAAAATGATTGCTTCACCTATTCCCTGTGCCTTCTGCCTATTCTCTCCTTCACTCTGTCCATGCTCTCCTCTCGATCTTCGACTCTGAAAAAGTGCTGATCTGTTAACCCTGTCGGCACTTAAGTATCTGTGGGTTAACTGTCTGCGCTCACAATATCACAATCACATACCACACTATTTTTGTACTACATCTCATAAATGCTGCTCTGGACCGGATTCAGAACGGAAAGGGGACTTGAAAGTAACAGTGAGTTTACACAGTTGATTCCCGCCCCCACAGAACAGGGCGTACAACAGGGCGTGATGACACTCCGCATGTGTGAGTACACGCAATGCGGGTTGGGGAAGGCATTTAAATTGTACAGTATGGGTGGCAGTTTCACAACTCTGCGCACCTAACTCACTCTTCCATCCCCCAACCTGCCCCCCTGTTTTTAGGTCCGTGCTCCTTGCACCCTCCCTGGCTAATCTAAATACCTCCCCCCTCCAACTTTTTCCCAAACCCTCCCCGAGGCGGCATTATGCCGTCTCTTTTTACCTAAAATACTCTGTGCGGACTTTAAAGACCACCAGGAGGCAATATACGTACTGAACCGGTGCTGCGTAGATTGCGTAAAGGACCTACTGTGCATGCGCAATTTACGTGCCAGTTTACTACAGATACGCACCTAAGAAGCGTCTACTAGGTTAGGTATGAATCCGGCCCAGTGTCTCTACTCTAGTAGATGTATTTTAATTAAGTACACAGTTTTTTCCACATAAAAAGGCAGAAAAAGTGACATTAGATAAACTTGTCAATAAATTATAAAACCATTCAAGGGAATTTTGTTCACCAACCAAAATAAAAATCAAGATTTTAGCAGTTTCATTGTGGAAGAAAACAAGATCGTAATCTCTGTAAATAATATAACACTGTGTAAATTTGTCACAGTTGTCCAGAGTACTGTTATTTAGCATACTGTTGTCCATTTGTTATTCACTTGCATCAATTTTATAGCTTAAAAGCTAAAAATTGTTTGATGATAAAATAGAATAAATTAAAATATTCATTGCATTTAAAATGACTATTCATACCATATGAATTTATTGTAAAACAATGCCTGCTTTTTGATATACAATATAAAATATTACTCAAATAGTTTTGATCACATATCACCATACAACCTGATTGGTGTTTGAAATGCCACATGTCCTCATTCTTGGGAAAGGTAATTAGATTCTGCCTGTTTCCTGTTAGAGCTATGTGCTCCAGTATAAACAATATATACCCCCTTATTTAACTTACTTTATTCTTTTAAATAGTCTTCTCTTTATCCTTTGTTGCTTTACTGGAGGAAAGGACAATATACTAACCTGGTTATTCTACAGGTTACATACAGAATGGTAACCATACAAAAGTGTTGGTGATCAGAGTAGATCTAAAGAGGGCAATCAGAGTCACAGTATACCAATATTTTGAGTGCCCTCTTTAGATTTACTCTGATAACATACATTTTTGTGTGGTGGCCATTCTGTATGTTTATTGTATTCTAGCCTTAGGTACACCTTCCTCTGACATTTTGGGATAACGGTCCTGAAATTATATATTTTCTATTTAGTGCCAGGTCAACCTTTTTTCTTTTTTTTCTTTTATTCTGCAGTTTGCAAAGAAGAATTTGCTCAATCACTTATTATGAAGTTGCTCTATAAAATGGCTTGGTTGTGTTTATGACAAGATAAAACAAATATCCATTGGGGTTACAAAATATGATTGAATGGCAAGATCTAGCATGCAGACTGTAATGCAATAACATTTCACACATACAGGGATAATGGTGACATATTTAATAATTCATTATCTGTCACCTTAAGACCTTTCTACGAACCAACATTTATCTTTAGCTTTCTATTATCCAGTGTAATGCACTTCTAAAATCTCTAGCTCATAGTGTATCACCAATGATTATATGGTAGATGTGAGTGTAAACAAAATGAATAATGAAAAATGAATTAACTTTCTCAGTTAAGTAAAATACAGTATTTCTTATCCCACTGACTGATCAAAACCGTCATTCCATCTATGTACTAAAAGTCAACCAAATTTTTCAATTTACCTAACCAACAAAAATAAACAGACTTTTTGTGCTCTAATATTGTTACAATTTCCATAACTAAGTCTAGTAACATCAATGTAAATGGCTCAAAAATAACTTGTTTAATTTTGTATGCCAGTAAGTAATGACTTAATGACTGCTCTAAGGGCTGGATCCAGACTTAAGAAGGAGCTTGAAATTAAGAGAGGAAAGTTACTACTGGGCTAAACCATGGTGATTGCAGGGGAGTCATATTTCATCTGTTGCAAACAGTGTTAGAGTTGAGAGGTGATGTTTCCTATCCCAAGTATAAATAACAGTGTGATAGTAAAGCTGGTCAGTATCTGTGTGCAGTAAGCAATTCAAAGATATTTCCCTGCATGCAAAGAATACAATTAACTTGATTCCATGGGTTACTGCACATGCGTAGTAACTTTTTCCACGCTCATTACGTAGTATTTATGCATGTAAGTACTTTCGGCACGGACTTGTGAATCGCACTTAGGGACATACGTACGGTTGGGCGTGGTATGGTTGAAGTTACCTGAAAGTGGGCGGGGAAAGCATTAAAATGGGTATTTCAGGGCATGATTAGATAAATACGCATCTATGTAAGCATACGCGCTTAAGTACACATGTAGAGTTAGGGGTGCGGAAGTCACCAAAAACTCGTCAGGCCGAGCTGAGTGTCATGGGTGTTGCCATGTTACGTGAATGTGAATCCGGTCCATAAACCCTGTTTCTCAAGATTCTTTGAACTTTAGCCCAGTGTTGCTTTCTATGATTAATAGCAAATTGACTCACCTGGCTTACAGCATGTGTGATATCCCCATACATGTATATATTAAACTCCCAGTAATGCTTTGAGAAGAAACTTTCCTCATTTCCTTTATTTCTTCCTCGCTTGTTGGTGACATAGATTTTCCCATTGATTTAATTAAAAGACTATTCTGTACTCACAGCTTCCTTTTATTTGGTGTCTTTTTGAGTGTTCTCTTGTTCAGCATACTTTTCCAACACATGGCGCTGGGCCCATAACCTAATAGAAGAACATCTATGGGCTTCTGTAGGTTTCAAACTATGTTTGGATAACTTTGTCCCCAATTATTCCAGAGGTCCCATTAGAAACCAAGGTTTTTATAGATGCGGAATGTGTGTCATGTGTCGCACATGTCCAGCAAGAACAGTGGGTAAATGTGACTCTTATATTTCCAATAGTAATGACAGACACTTCAAGATTAAGGAGTTCATTACGTGTGATTCCCGCAACTGCAATCTGTTAGAATGCAGTTGTGAGCTACAATATGTGGGAAGAACCTCGAGGCCCTTGAAAGTTAGATGGGGGGAACATGTGCGGAACATAAAGAAAGGAATATCCACTCATTTGGTTTCCTCACACTGCAAAGAGAAGCACAATTACAACCCATCTTCAATTGTGAATTTCACAGGAATAAAATTAGTAAGGGATAATTGGAGGTAAAAATATATCACAACTAGATTGGCTAAAACGGAAATGAAGATTATCTTTCAAATGGGCACGTTAGATCCTCAAGGACTAAATTTAGACTTTGAGCTCAAATGGTTTTTGTAGGAAGTAGGCTCTGTGGATATGAAGGTGTTCATATGTCCTCCTAGACGACTTATCCCCTCATCCCATACATTTAACTTAGATCCTACACCTACGGTCATAGCAGTCTGGTTACACCCAACCTCTTCTGACCTTGGAAATTAAGCAGGTCTGGGCTTGGCTAGTACCTGGTTGGGAGATGGCCAGGGAATACCAAGCACCCTAGGATAATATTGGCGATCCCTATGAGAAGGAATGAGCCTGGGGACACACACTATTTTGGTTCACTTCATTTTCTACTTATGCTTTCTTTCCAGAGCCCAGACCTTACACATTGATAGATCACCATGGGTGATTTGTTTCCGTTGGGTAGCGATATGAGGGAGTTTGTTAATTATTACCTGTAGCACTCAAAGGTGCCACCAGATACCTTTATCTGGTATTATTGTTATGAAATGCTCATTATTAGCCATGAGGATATTTTTAGACATGCCCACTCGGTCACTTGATCTTAAGATATTAATACAACCAATAGTGCATATTACAATCTTATGAATTATTTAACCAGAACTCTGATTGACACTATTTTTTCTAACTTTGGACCACAGTGTATACCTGTATAGATGTGAAATATATAATAATATTACATGACAATGATCCATGCTTAGATATGTCTATCCTACCATAGACTGCTATTTGATTTGATCTATTTTGGTGTTTTTGTCTTTTGATTCAAGATGTTTTGGTTTATTATACTTAAGTGTGTTTATTATGCTTTTATTGTTGACTGTCTATGATAATTAGACAGATGTATGGTGTTTTGGCGTACCTGCTCTACTATTGGTTGTCACATTAGTCAGCAATAATTAGATTTTTATCTGATTTCACTATGAGAATGTTTTCATGAAGCATCTTGTCCTTAGGTTCTTCAGAGTTCTACACAGAGTTTTTTAGAGTACTACTTATTTTAGAATTATTATGATCTTCATTTTACTATTATTAAGGTATCAATAATATTGCGTGATACAATGGAGTATAGTATTAGTTTATTAGTTCCACGAAAACTAAAGTATCTTCTATCCTTTATTTCACTATACTTCCAGTCCTGTTCTGATTAGCATTGTTTCCCCTTTTTTATATATATATTTTATCATGGGCATTATCCACATTCATTCCCCCTCCCCCCCCCCTTTTTTTCTCTTTTTTTTCTTTCTCTTTCCTTTTCTTCTTCTTTCTTTCAGTTTTCTATTACCATCTTTTATTGTCTAAAATCATGCAGGCTGTTTAGTTAGGCAATATAAGGATTATACCTTCTGGTACAGACTAGAGCCAATTGGAAGACAGAAAGATTGTTTCAACAGTAATCAACACCTGGATACAATCAATTAAACCTCTTTAAAAAGCCAACCTCCGTCACTACAGCTTGAGAAAGGGACCCGTTCGGACCCGAAACGCGTTGCTGGTGCTTTCACCCACGTGGACTCCGCTCTCAAAGTGTCGCTGGTGCCGGTGCACACCCCGCCTGTCCATCTGATCAGCAACCCAGGACTGCTGGATCAAAAAAGGGAAGTACGGTACCGCCTCTGAGACCGGTGGTCTCCATTTCTTATATTACAACTTAATTTTCAAACTGTTTCCAGGCTCCGCTCATACGATTTTATAGACCTTGCATATGTTTATATTTATGGTGAATTTATTGTTGTATATCCATTATTAATTATGGATTTTTTATTGTTTTTTTGTGAAGCTTGGATAACGTTCAATTGGGGATCGGCACATCATTAGAGGTTGATGGAACTACTTGGACTTTACCCCTGTTCTTTTTTAACTATTTTATCACGTACTTTGGATTGTATGATTATCGTTTGGGGCGGACTTTAATTAACAGCTGGTCCTATTGTATGAACACTACTGATTTTTACCACACTGTGTATTTTATCCTTCTTTTTCTAATTGATTTTTTGACATGTGCAATAATTTCATATGAACTTCTCCCTAGTAAGATTCACATGCTGATCCAATTTTTTATCCTGTTGATTTAATATTCTTATTTACCCTTCTTATGAATTTTTAGTATTATATCATTAATATTTTAGTTGATATTTATATTTATCAGTGTCTGTGATTGAGTAATTCTAATGTCCAGATATTCCATATTTATTCTCATATATTATTCTATTTCCCTATACATACGTTTTTATAACTTTGTTGTACATTTCTTTCATACCGGTATATTCCACACTGATTGTTGTTTAGGATAGGTACCAATCCATAACACAGCGCTTGTTGTCCCATCTCCTTCCATTCTTTCAAATTGTTTCTGTGCGAGGTTGTGGACCCTCCTTGATGGTACAATTTGCTGCAGTGTACAGCGCCACTCATCACTGTATCTTCTTATGTATCCTATGTTTGGTTAAAGGTTAATCAACACAGTAGTACTTAACCAAGTAGATGTATTTTATTTTATTCCATATCTGTGTGCAATATAATAGGACCAAGCCCCGAACATTGTGGAACATTGTGTTACACTTCAATTGCATTATAGCAATGAGTGGAGGATTTCCCAATTCACGTGAGGCTATAGTGAAAATTGAGACTCCCGTGCATAGTGAGCTTAATAGGTAATTATTGCAGATTAAGATCATTACAAGTTGCAAGTTTGGTGTGGACCTCACACTACAGGAGGAGTTATAGGAACCTAAAAAGGAACCAGTCCTATAACCAATCTGAATTATTATTGCTGTTATTATTGGGAGAAACATTCCCCTTTGCAATGAAGATCTGCACTATTTTTTTTATTAACAGGAGTTATACTTTCCTTCTATTAAATACAGCCTATAGCCGAAATAACTATGAAATAAATATGAAAGTCTTATATTAACTATGCTGCAATAGATACATCTGCAATGGACATAGAAACATAGAAAGTGACGGCAGATAAGAGTTATATGGCCCATTCAGTCTGCCCAGTTGTTTAATTAAAACTATACTGAACTTAGACCGTATTTACCCTCAATTTAGTTTGAGAATTAGGATATCCTTATATTTATCCCAAGCATGATTAAACTGTTCTACAGTGTTAGTAGAGTTGGACTGGCCCACTGGGGAACTGGGAAAATCCCCGGTGGGCCCCGATGCCTGTAAACTCCACCCCTCCACAAGGGAGTGGAACCTTCTCTTAGATCCTATGCAGCCCTGCTGCAAAGGGCTGGCTGTGCTATGCACATCCACCCACAGCTTTGTTCACAAGACGCCAGCGTGACCCAAGCTCATGCTGGCATCATAATTCTGCAGAGCGCGCCGTGGAGAAGAGAGCTGGAGGAAGGAAGACATCAAAGGTAAGATTATGGATATCATTAAGAAAGTAGTTGGGGAATGGGGATTTGATGAACATTGAGGGGGGAAATATAAAGAGGGAGCAATAAGGCTGAATGGACACAAGGAGGGGCAAAAATGTTAGCTGGACACATAAGGAGAGCAATAAGGCTAGGTAGACACATAGGGCTAGATCCAGACCTAAGTGCTTGGTACATTTCATGGCATAGTGTATTTACGCTAGCATAGTTTCTAGGCACTGCCCTCGGACATACATACTTTGGTCGTTTTACCCTTCCCAAACCCTACCTTAACTTTTTAAAGCGTAAGTACTGACGTAGAAAGGATTCACCTACGTAATGGGCTAACCCGGCCCATACGGTACAATTTAAATGCCATTTAAATGCTTCCCTCCACCCACAAAGCGTAACTACGGGTGTCATATGGACGACCCACCCCTTCATTCATAGTTCGTAGTTACGATGATGGTACATACGGTCAAAGTTATGTGGCGTAACATCTGCCACGTGCATACGCAGTAAATACAAAGAGCCGATTTTACATCAGCGCCTAGTGTAAAAATGTTAGCGTACTTAGGTCTGGATCTACCCCATAAAGAGGCCGGCAATAAGAGGGCCTAAGCACCCCACACTATACGATTTAAATGCCTCACTCTGAAGTAATTACGGGATACGTATGGCTGTCACTTTGTTCGTAGTTACGCTGTTGATGCGTGGCTGGTACATATGTTCAGAGCTGGTACGTATGGACCCAGAAGAAGGGGGCAATAAAACTGGCTGGACACACAGAAGGAAGGAGCAATAAAGCTGGTAGGATACACAGAAGAGGGGGTATAAAGCTGACTGGACAAAGAAGGAGGGATAATAAGGCTGATTAAAAATAATAAAAAAGAGGGGCAAAAAGAGCTGGCTGGACACATGGAAGAAAGGCCATTAAGGCTGAATGGTCACACAGAAAGAAGGGGCAATAAGTCTGACTGGACACACACAAGGAAGGGGCAAAAAGGTTTATTGAACACACAAAAGGAAGGGGCAGCAAGGCTGGCAGGTCCAACACACACAAGGAAGGGGCAGAAAGTCTTTCTGCACACACACAAGGAAGGGGCAGTAAGGCTTATTGAACACACAAAAGGAAGGGACAGAAAGGCTGACTGTGGAGACATACACACAAGGAGAGGAGAGATTGGATGGCTGTAGAGACACACATCGAGAGGGAGATTGGATGGCTTTAGAGACACACAAGAGGGCAGGAAAGGATGGCTGTAGAGACACACAAACATAAAGAGAGGGGAATGGATGGCTGTAGAGACACTCTCATTAAGGGAAGATTGGTTGGCTGTAGAGACAGACACACATGGAGGAGGATATTGAATGACTGTGCAGAAAAACACAGAGGGGCAGAAAGGCTGGATGGAGATATATATATATTGGAGATATATTTCATATTTGTAGATTGCTATGCTTAATTTGTTAATTCCTCATGTTGGGCTGTATTCAGAGATCCGTCCGAGAAATGTTTGCAATTATTCGCACGGACATAGCAAGGCAACACCCCTGACACTCCCCTCACACGGACAAGTTTTCTGTGACTTACGAGTGTCTCGACCTACCTTATCTTTACGTGGGCATTTCCGTGCGTCAAGTATCTAACTAACCGTGCCCATACCTCGCCCACACTTCTTCATTAAAATGCCCCCCCGCCCATTTTTATTTAAATTCTCACATGCGTATTTTTAAGTGGGAGATCTGTACGTATTTAACCACGTGCGATTCACAAGTCCGTCTGTGAGGCACTTCTGCGCATATAGTCTACGTGAACTACGTAAATAAAGTTACTTTACGCAGTTAAAACGTACCTAAAAATACGCACAGAACTCGCAGCAAAAACGGTTCTCTGAATATCGCACATTGTTTTACTTTCAGACATTTGCTTTAATTGAATGTAGCCCCGTAAATTTTTTTATTTTCTATTCTATATATCACATGGGTACATTGAGACTATTACTTTTATATTATTAGGTTTTTCCTGTTCATATGAATAAAGTTGCTATTTTGATAGACAAATATGAATAGAAATATTCCAGTGCCGCTTACTAAACAAATAACATTTATATTCAGACCACATTGCTAATGAAAAATAAACTAATATTGTATGGCAGTCACTAAAATGCAATGTGTATTGTATGGCAATAACTAGGATGCAATGTGAATTATATGTCAATAACTAGGGTGCCGTGTATTGTATGGCGATAACTAGGATTTAATGTGTAATATATGGCGATAACTAGGATGCAATGTGTATTATATGGCGATAACTAGGGTGCAGTGTGTATGGTATGGCAATAGCTAGAATATAGGGCCGTATTCAGAGAACCATCCACGAAAAGTTCACAAATATTCGCACGGATGTAGCAAGGTAACACCCATGACACTCCCCTCACACGGACGGGGCATGGTGACTTACGAGTGCCTCAACCCACCCGAACATTTCAGTGTGCAGTTCCGTGTGTGTTTTGCTGCCGTCCGTGCGTATCTAACTAACCGCACCTTCACCTTGCCCTCAAATGGTCATTTAAATGCCCCCCCACCGACTTACATGCATCTTTCTCCGGATGGATTATAAACACTCCCCTCCGTACGGATCTTCGCATGTGCGATTCACAAGTCCTTGCCTAATGGACTTCCGTGTGTAAATTCAATGTAGATAGCGTAAATTTAGTTACCACGCATGCGCAGTTGAAACGTCCCTACGGTTCTCTGAACATTGGCCCATAGTCTGTATTGTATGGTGGTAACTAGGATGAAGTTGCTATAGTATTTCTTGGTATGTTTTGTGACACAGGCCATGGACCATTACTTCTTTGCACAGTCTCTAATCTATTTATATCTGGAGATACGGCCTCCAGAACTGAACACAGTATTCTAGGAGAGGTCGTACCAACGATCTATAAAGGGGCATCACTACTTCTCTTTTTCTGCTACTAATTCCTCTCCCTATGCAACCAAGCATCCGACTTGCCTTTCTCATTGCTTTGTTACATTGCTTGGCAAAGGTAATATCACCTATATTAAATAGCACTGGTTCAAGTAAAGAACCCTGAGGTACTCCACTGGTTACCTTACCATCCCTAAAAGGTTTTCCATTTACTACAATCCTCTGTTGTCTATCCTTTAACCAAGATTGTATCTATGCAACTATTTTTAAGTGCAATCCCAAAGTTTCCAGCTTATTTAACAGTCTGCAATGTTAAATGTTAAAGTTTCAAAAGCCTTACTAAAATCTAACAAAGTTATGTCTACAGCTCCCCCTTTATCTGTTTGACATGATCTTCCCTCAGTGAATCTATGCTGCTTGGGATCCTGTAAGTTACTGGATTTAAGGTACAGTACAATTTGTTCCTTTAACAGTGTTTCCATCTATTTCCCTACTACTGATGTAAGACTCACTGGTCGGTAGTTTGGCGCTTCTTTCCTACTTCCTCTTTTATGCAGAGGGATGACATTTGCTATTTTCCAGTCCTCTGGAATCACCCCAGTAATTAGTGACTGGTTGAATTCAGTTAATGGTTTTTGCCAGCACTCCTCTAAGCTCTTTTAGTATCCTAGGATGTATCCCATCTAGTCCCATGTATTTGTCCACTTTCAGCTTTGAAAGTTCTTTTAAAACCTGCTCCTCAGTGAAAGCAGTAATTTCCTCCTTCATATTAAAAGCCTTCCCATTTAAAAGTGATCTCTTTCTTTTGTGAATATTGAACAGAAATACTTGTTAAGATGGTCTGCCACAGCCCTTTCACTCTCAACAAGGCTCCCGCTCTCCGTTTTGAGCCTTACTATACCCTCTTTAGTTTTTTGCCTTTCGTTTTATACCTAAAAAGTCATAATTAGAAGCTAAAAGGTTATCAGGGCAGCAAAGGCACAAACTGAGGAAAAAGTGGCCCATCTGATGACAACATCTAATTAATCATAATTCCTAACACCTGCAAGACCTGTTTATTACCAGCAAGTTCTAATTCTCCCTTACTGGTTCATTGTTGTCTATCTTAGTCTGTTTGACTCTACCCTTCTCCCTGTGTTCCAGTTCCCTATGTCTGCCTGACTTACCTGAACTACTGCTCCCAGCATCAACCTGCAAGCCTGCTGTTGCTACCCAGTTCAAGCCTGCTGTTGCTATATAGTTCAATCCTGCTGTTGCTATACAGTTCAGCCTCCTCCTACTATCCAGTTTAGCCTGCTGTTGCCATATAGTTCAAGCCTGCTGTTGCTATACAGTTCAGCCTGCTCCTACTATCCAGTTCAAGCCTGCTGTTGCTATCCAGTTCAGCCTGCTGTTGCCATACAGTTCAAGCCTGCTGTTGCCATACAGTTCAAGCCTGCTGTTGTTACCCAGTTCAAGCCTGCTTTTGCTATACAGTTCAAGCCTGCTGTTGCTAAGCAGTTCAGCCTGCTGTTGCCATACAGTTCCAGCCTGCTGTTGCTACCCAGTTCAGCCTGCTGTTGCCATACAGTTCCAGCCTGCTGTTGCTACCCAGTTCAAGCATGCTGTTGCCATACAGTTCAAGCCTGCTGTTGCTACCTAGTTCAAGAATGCTGTTGCTAACCAGTTCGAGCCTGTTGTTGCTATCCGGTTCAGCCTGCTGTTGCTATCCAGTTTTGCAAGCCTTCTCTAGGACAGCTTTATACCAGTGGGCCTGGTAAGCCAAACTATTCATTAAATTGTTTCTTGCCTTTTTGAACTGTTCAGCTACCTGTCCCAGTCCGGTGTAGTCCGGTCTTACCAAAGACTAATTGAACTCTGTTTGTTTTGCCGTTGCCTACCTGTCTCAGTCCGGCGCAGTCTGGTCCAGCCAAAAGACTCCTTGAACTCTGTTTTGCCTTTGCCTACCTGTTCCAGTCCGGTGCAGTCTGGTCCAGCCATAAGACTCCTTGGACTCTGTGCTACCTATTGCCTTGCCTTCTCAGTCCGGCATAGTCTGGTCCTGCCAAATCCTGTACATATATACTTTTACAGTGCCACAAGTTTATTGCTGCCCACCTCCTGAACTCCTGTACTACCCACCTTGTTTTGCAATAAACCTTGTTGAATTTACCAAGACATGTTCATGACATTCTGACAATATAGATGGCTGTTTTTATTTTATTATTTAAATATAATAGTTTTTGAAGAACACAAAGACTAGGCACTTGTTCTGCCAACCACTGTTATAATTTGTGTGTACTGAGTGGTTCTCATGTAAAGATATGTAACTAGTTTGTGACATCACCACGATGTATGGTGCTTTGTCAGCACTTTTTAACTTCTAATGACAATAAACTGGGATGCAGTCACTGCAACAAAAATACAATTTTCGAAATACAGACAGATAAAAGCTAATTTTTGTCTGTCTCTAGTTAAAAAAAAAAATTTGAAACCTTTACTAATGAATGGGTAAGTGTGCCGAATTTATTTTTCTGCATACTTACCCATTCATTCATTCGGAAACTGCCGCTGCAGAAGCATTGCAACAGCCCAGACCTGCTGCTCTGGACCGCATAGGTGAGTATTACAGGGGATTTAGAGTTAGTCTGTGGGGAAGGAAGACTTAGGGTCAGACTGCTGGAAGGGGAGTCTTAGGGTAAGGCTGCAGGAAGGGAGTCTTAGGGTTAAGCTACGAGAAAGGGAGTCTTAGGGTCAGGCCATGGCTAGGGGACTCTTAGGGTTATAAAAGGGGGTGTGTACACAAATGCCGCCTGCGCCCTAACTCTAACCAAGCTGCAATAGCCCAAGGTGTGGGGATGTTATCTCTACACCCCAAAACAACTACTCCCTATTAAATTTCACTGGAATACAGTGGAGTGTATTTCTGGCCACATACAGGACCCCTATAGAAGAAGACATCCTCTGTCTCCTCCTAGACCGTCTGTACATACTTCACCATATATGGTTCTATTTTCCTTTTTATGTACACTATTCACCTTGGAGATCTACAAAGAAGAAAACATTGATTGTCCCCACCTGGAAGCTGGTACTATCGTCTGAAGGAATTATAGACTGCTAAGGACTGTTTTTGATATTTAACACATACAAGGTCTGTGTACATTTTAGGTTTTTGTTGTGTTGGATCTTATAGCGCTATTGATCAAGACTCTTAGGGTTAGGCTGCAGGGAAGGGAGAGTTAGGGTTAGGGTAATGGAAAGGTAGAGTTATGGATAGAGTTAGGATAAGGGTTAGGGTAGAATAAATACTCACTTCAAGTTGGTTCCGATTCTTCCTCCAGCTTTCCGATTGTTTGTCCTTGATGGGACAAGAGCAATTGATACCAGAGCCAATAGAAAACTGGCTGGTATAAAACAGCCCTTTTAGAGAGGGGCGTTCTCGCTGCTGACTCACACCCCAATAAACTGTACCACTATCCATTAGCCATTAATATATTAGAGGTTTTTGAAAGTCTTGACTTTGCCAAAAACCCAAGTTAAGAATTTTCAGTAACAAAAGTAAACTAATTAAAATAAATAAATGAGAGTATTGCTAAATATTATATATGATAAATGTTGAGTTGAACAAAACCAGCACTAACACCTATAAAGAAAACACTGGCACATTAATGAGACATTTGTTGGAATACTTTAGAGAAGCCAATACATGAATGTACAAATTATTGTCAGCATATTATCATCTGAATGCCATTTTTTTTTTATTAGATGTGCAAATGAACCCTACTCATAAAAAGGAAAAACAATGTGACAATAGTTTTGGAATATCTATAGCAGACTCTCTGTATGAAATATGCAGCTTTTTGGTAATTTTACAGTATGTCATGCTGAGATATGAGGAGCTTTTATTCTCATATAATCTTTATATCTGAGTTTGACAAGAGTAGAATTGTAAGTATCTCTCAAAGAAATTGAGAAAGTCAGGAAGTCGCTCATGTCACTAACTGCAGACTCTTCAGTGATCAGCCACCAGTGAGACCAATCACTTTATGAAGAAACGTGCGTTACTGCCCTGTGCTCCAGTGAAGGAAGATCAAAGGAAACTTACATTACTTGCTTATATTAAATGCACAGCACTCAGGCAGACAGTTTCCCCCAGACAGCAGACGCAGATATACTACCATATGCCATTTTTATTGCATTGCCTTTATAGAACACAAGGCTTGTGTGTGTGTGTGTATATATATATTTATTTATTTATTGTTTGCTTGTTGATTTATTTATGAATTACACCCAATTATGTATTATTTATCTATTCATTAAAAATGTATAAACGATTGTAAAAACGCTGTTTTGTATGTACTGCGCATGCGCGCGGCAGATGTTACGCCACGTAACTCTGAACGTACGTACCAGCTACGTATTAACAGCGTAACTATGAACGAAGGGTGACAGCCATATGACACCCGTAATTACGCTTCAGAGGTGGGGTGAGGCATTTAAATCGTACAGTATGGGTGTGCTTAGGTACTTACATACGTGAAGCCTTTATGTACGTCAGTAGTTACACTTTGAAAGGTTAAGGTAGGGTTTGGTAAGTGTAAAATGGCCAAAGTACGAGCGAGGGGAGTGCCGAGGGGAGTGCATAGAATACACGCTAGCGTAAATATGCTACACAATGAAATGTAATGGAAACGTAGGTCTGGATCTGGACCACTTTCTTAATTACATGAACATGTACTGTATGTCAATCATTGTCAAACTCCGCCACTCCAGGTGTAGTGCTACTACAATTCTCAGCATGCTTCAAAGGCATAGGGATGGCTAATACCTGGCAAACCATAAAGGATTTTGTAGTTTCACATCAGCTCCATTTTCATAGGTTGCCTATGTCTGGTACATATAACTAGAATGTGTACACCCATTAAAGCTGAGCAAGTGTTACCCTGATACAGGTAAAGTATGTATTTTATTTTATATATCTTTTTTTACAGAACATATAATATAACAGAAACACACTTTTATATGTTGATAAGATCAAAGAACATCCTAATGTGACATTAAACTATAAAGCTATTCAGCTGTTACTTACTGTATGGAAGATACTAAGAGTAAAAGCACATCACAGTAATCTCACCATACAATAATTAAAATAATAAAAAAAATACAAATGACAGGTGATTTAGCATTGCTATAAGCTCTCTTCCTGTTCCAATGTACAGAAACTTTTTGGTTACATTCCAACTGAGTTTTTTATGTCCTGTGCTGTTACTGAACTTGATAGTCTTTATACTATCCAAATCATATCATTCTATATAAACTGTATTAAAACTCAATGAAATATGAAACAGACTTGTTTCAAAAGCATTATTTTTTTCACTCACTCACACACTCACTCACTCACTCACTCACTCACTCACTCACTCACTAAAACATTTTTTGGGTGAATGACTCATTCTGACATCCATGGGGCTGATCCATAGTCTGAAAGTATGGACAAAACAGGTGCAAGTATGCAGCTCTCTGAAGTGTTTTGCACACCAAAGGGTGCCAATTAATTATTTTGCATGCAGGGAAAGGATTTTACTTTTGCACATAGAACTGACATACTGCATACATTTATGTTTAATCTATAAAAGAGAGTTGAAACTTCACCTAGGAATTCTAATTCTGCTTTCACATTTAAAATGTCTTTCCCTTGCATGGTATAGCTCCGGTATCAGGCACTTATAAAAAAAGGTGTAAGTACAGCTCTGGATCAGCCCCAGGTGTCTCTGTGAAAACATTTCTAATATTTTATTTGAAATGCCGGACAATTGTATCTAATATTTCTCTTGCCCAAAAACATTTCATGAACCATCATTAATAAACATTGCTAAAATTTGATGCAAAGAGGGATTGTTTCACCCTGCCTCTACCATCCTTTGAAAGCTAGTCTCTGTAGGTCTCTGTGGTTTGTCGGTACGATGGTCTCTTTTTAAAAAAAACCATCGTATGGCTTTTAAATGGCAAATGCCGTCAGTGTCCATTTTTGATTGCAGCAGTGGTGCAGCTTACAGAGCCGCAATTTATATTTAAAAAAGTAAGCCTTCCCCCTAAACCTAACATTAACACTTCCCTGAACCTCTGTTTCTATAGCCTAACCCTTACCTTTCTCTTGAGCCCTAACCCTAACCTTCCACTTCTTCAGCCCTAACCCTAACCTTCCATGTCCTGCAGCCTAACCCTAACTTTTGCCTTGAGCCCTAACCCTCCATGTCCCGCAGCCTAGCTCTAATCTTCCCCTTAAGCCTTTCCTTTCTAAAGCCCCAACTGCAGCTGCAGCAGCTGATTCACTATTTGGAACAGATAGAAAGAGGTACCTGTTCCCAATAGCAAATTTATCATTGGTGAGCATTTGGGACATGATAGAGCTGCCATTCAGTTCTCGGTTGTATCATGCTCGAAATAGGGTCGCCCGGACCGGCAGCCACATACCCTATAGAAGACCCTGCTATATATATGACATTTTCACGCAGTGCAAGGATGTGTGGCTAGTTTGGTATGCAGACCTGTTATGCCATCTACAGGCTTATCAGCCTACTGACTAATCAGACACTAATTGTTCCAGGTAATCGGAGTAAATTAGGGCATACATTTAATTTTAACACTGAATTTTCATACAATTGTTAAATAATAGCAGAGTGCAGTGTCTGAGCCTAGTTGTAGATTTATAATAATAATAATGGACTAGTTCCAGAATTTAAAAGCAAGAAGAAATCAAGTGAAATGTTGCAAGTGGGAAAAACCATGTTGAATTGCAAGGGAAGGGAATGCATTATTATTATTATTGTGAGTGCTAAATTCATCTATAGAAATACCTCTCTAGAAATGGCTTTTTCTCTGGCTTTCTCCTAGCATGACCTTTACATATGCCAGTACTGCTACTGAGACACTTCTGTTCAGTAGACCAAATCATAACAACAGCAGTAAAGCTTTTGCTACTTGAATGTAGCCGTAAAACAAATAAAAATATAATATTCTCTTGTTTTATCTGTCAACACACCAATTGATTGCAGAATGAAGAAAACTATAAAAAGAGTGTTAATTTGTTGCAAATCCCCCACTGCCACACAATATTGTTTATTGTTTTTATTTCTTTTCTTTTTTTTGTTATAATATTTGAAGGAATTCAACTTAGTTATACTTGAAATCATCACTCAATAAAATGCAGTAATAAATCATTTAGTTGTCTAATGACTTGAATGATTTTTAAGTATCTCCTTACTTTTCTCAGTGTATCAAACTTCTTTTTATATAATGTTTTTCTTTTCTTTTTTTGTTTGTTCTCCGCTAAGCATTTATCCCACCCACTATCATACAGTATTGATTTGATACGTTTGACAAGTTTGCGATGAAATTAATAACATCGACAGTGACATTTATTCTACCTTTAGAAATGCATATTATTACAGTAAAATAATAAAAGCATATTTTCTCAGTATGACTCAGTAATTTATCATTTTGTAATATAATTAACATATGATAGTCTTTAATAGCTTGTGCTGTGATTATTTTTCTCAGTGTAACAGAAATTTATGTTTAAGTTTTTACCTAGCCAATGTTATATTGCTGCCTTAATTATGCTTAAGTCATATTTTTCCATTAATAAAACACTACAAGCTATAAAATTAGACACCACTATCCAAAAGTTAAAAAGCTGAATTAAAAGATAAGGGAAGCAGAGTGTGCAAATAACAGGGGCTTAGTATATTAGAGAAACAGTAAGAATACTAACGGATAATTTTATTGCCAATAGGGTTAACTGATCAACAGTCTTCTATCATTAAAATAAGACCTCATAATAAATTATAAAATAAAAAGAGATAAAAAGAGAGCCTGGAGAAGCAGCAGGGACACAGAAGAAAGGACATAATTAGGGACAAGTTAAGTAATCAATTTCTTACTATACTTTATTAAGGGGTACCATAACACTATTTATCGGTGTTAAACCTATTTTGGTAATCATACAGCAACATTATGGTGTCATCTGTATCACTGTCGAATTTGTTATTATCTGAACGACAACCAGAACAAAATAACGGGGGTGGGGATAGGTAGCAAGATGATCTCCGCTCAAAAAAGTGTTGCAGAGAGAAGACGACATTTTGAGAACACTAATATTTGTGGCGTGATCATTCTGTATGAACTGGCGCATTACTTTTGGCATAATCAGCTGAATTTCATAATGTAAAGGCTATGGAAAAATTATGATAATGGGATATTATTATGTGACAATCATGTAACTGTGAGGCACATAAAATGAGGGTGCTGCATTTGTTCATTTAAGGACGCAGAAGAAAAATGGGTGTGGGTCGGCAGCGAGAATGGCTCTTTTTCGAAAGGGCCGTTTTATAGCAGCCAACTTCAAATTGGCTCTGCTATCCATTTCTCTTGTTACTAAGGACAAGCAATTAAAAATCCCAAGGACTAATCTGCAGCGGCGAGAGGTGAGTATTTATCCATATACCCCAACCCTTATCCTAATTCTCACCCTAACCCTCTCCTTCCATTACCCTAATCCTCCCTTCCCTGCAGCCTAATCCTAAGACTCCCTTCCCCGTAGCCTGACCCTAAGCCTCCCTTAACCGCAGCTTGACCCTAAGACTCTTCTAACCACAGCCTAACCCTAAGACTCCCTTCCTCGCAGCCTAAACCTAAGACTCCGTTCCCAGAAGCCTAACCCTAAGACTCCCTTCCGTGCAGCCTAACCCTAAAACTCCTCATAGACTCCTTACCCTAAAACTCTTCATAGACTCCCAACCCTAAAACTCCCCATAGACTCCCTTATAATACTCACCTCGGTGTGACGACTTTCGGCTGTCTGTATTTCGGACATATCACTTTCTTTACGGAGACCGTATCCTGAAAAATATTGCTTCTTCTTCCAAAAAAATGCTCTGACACCATCAGCTAAGATAGAAATTAGTTAAAATTTTTTCTTCAATGATTCATTTAAACACACAGCATAGTCATTTAGAAATTCTATATTATTCATTTTTATTGTATTTATTTTTTTATATAGATAACAAACATAAATGTATACAATTTAAAGCATATAATAACAGCCTATAAGTTTTAAACAGTTCAATGGTTGTGTTTTCACTGCTCATTTTATAAACATATATACAATGACTAACTTAATAAATAGGAAACCTATTTGCAAATAAACATTTATCCCATCATATACTAAATCTGCTGTGTTTTTATTTATTTATTTTTTGTTTATTTTTTATTTTTTTTTACTAATTTTCTAGTTACAATCCTTGCTTTAAAATGTCAAACCCTCTATCTGTTCTCCACCCGACAGTTTCCCATTTTTACTTATTTTTTGTTTTCCTGCCCTCTTCCTCCTCTTGTTTTATATAGGCGCTCTAACTCTTCAGCTACTTTTGTTGCCCCAGTTATTTTTTCCTAATTCCGAATGCCGGATGTTCCGCAACAGATCTCTAGGCATATGGAGTGCCTGGAGATCCGTCCTACAGGGCAGAACATCCTCTGCACCTGCCTAAACTCTTTAGGGTGCACGGGGGTGGGGAAGGGGGCAATGGTAATTGTACAGTGTGGGCAGGGCTTACCGGTCATGCAGAAAATGAAAATTCTGAAAATGCATGGAGGTCTGAATCAGGCCCTATATGTTTATGTTTCTTGGGTCCAATGGACCTGATTTACACTTAAGGATAAGCTGAATCTCTGTGCGTATTTTTAAGAACGGATAGACTGCGTATGCCCAGAACACAAAGTTACGCATGAGATCCAGATGTTATGCTCAGGAATCCATTAAACACGGACTTCAACTCCGTCCTTAGTGAGATAAGTAAAAAGTGGCGCGCCAGTCCTCCATAAGAAGAAAGTTAGGAAGAGTGGGTGGGGAGAGGGGCATGGTTTGGTAAGTATGCACGTACTTAAGCAAGTTAAGCATAAACATACGCACAGAGAGTTAAAGTAGCTCTATGGACATGAAAGTCAGCTAAAATCCATAGGAACAATGGGAGTATCATGGTAGTTGCATTGCCACTTATATATAAAATACGCATATTTTTGCAAATCTGTGTGTACTCATTTCCTTCTTATCTGTGAGTCTGGTATAATATTACTATCTGTCCTCTTTCTATATATCAAAGCCATTCAGTGCATCAAACTGACTACATTCTGGCACTTTAAGAATAGCACCATGTTGACAAGTAAGGTCACATCTGTAAAATATTTCAATAAAAATATGATCTCTGTTTTCATTAGTTTTATGTGTTTTATTTTTCCTTTGTCCTGCTCATTTTAAAACCCAGACTGACAAGATTATACTCCACAGTAAAAAATTCCTTTTGCCAAAGAATTCACGAAAGTTCTATGTACTACACTGTCCTTAATGAGTTAGTTGAGTTAAATGAGTTTCTTTTACATCTAGCTCTCTTGTCTACAGGGAGGAATGTTAAAAGAACAGACCTTTTCCTATGACTCATTAAATTATACTGCTGTGGCTGCGAATGTTATTCCAATTGAAGCAGAACGGTCAAGTCAAATTACAGAACAACCATGACATGCTGACTCTCTGGAATAGATTCATTAGAGATGTTTGTCATATGCATATATTTAATACAAAGCTATACATAAAAATATTATATTTCTTTTACTGCATTCAACAGCTCAATTACATTTTTTTTTTTGCAATAATGCAGATGGTACAAAAATTGTAATATCATATCAAAAATGTATTCAACATGGGTAGGATGTAACCCTTTAAAACATTTTGCATCTGACATTGAAATGAAATCTGGCATATAGGTATTATCAGAGGAGACAGGCAACTAACACATTTTGGCTTTTTAAACTGATGTAGTTTTATGTGGACACTAACACATCAAAGTCCTAGAAGCATAGCTACAGGCAAGACACTGAGCTGTAATACTAACTCACAGATAGTCCTTCAGTCTATTTAAATAACATCAGGATGAAATATGCTTTCTGACATCTGCTGGGCATCATCTTGGAACATTTCTTAAACATAACATCTTAATATGGATTGTGGTCAGCTGAGAAACCATTAAAACATTTATCTACAAACAAATGCAAAATCAATATTTTTATATAAAATAAAGGAATCCAGGTTTAAAATATATGACATATAGCATAATTTAACATAACTTCACATTTTAGAAAGTTACTGTAGCAAGTTGCTATTACTATTGTTATATTGTCTGATTTTGTCTTTTGTGTAAAATCTATTTAAATAGTTTTGTAGTTAGTCTGATTGACTATTAAATAAATTATTGCATGGTTGCCAACTATTACAAATGAATATCAGGATGTTGATATGATTATCAAGGCTCTGCACCAAAGGGTTGTGTCCTGACCACCAAAGGGGTTTGTTCTATGCGGTGCAAGTCCCCACCGTCAAAGCTGTCTTTTAGAATTAGACAAAAGCTCATTTTCAATTTTTTTTAGATTCATCCCATGATTTATATGAGAGATGCTGCCTATGGAAAGTTTTTCAGCACCTGTACCATGATGATTTTGTGTAATACACCTGTGTGACACCTTTGCCTACTTACCAGTGTCACAGTTAGAGCTTTCTCCCAGGACTGCATCACTTCCTATCTTGTCATGCTTTGCTGTCATGAGATTCCTATTTATGTTTTCCCTCACATTAGTGTAATATTGACTGATAACTAATAACTGAGAAGAAAAGGAAACTAGGAGTCAATATTACATGTAGCTTAAGGTAGCATGGTTGCATAGAAAGAGGAAATATCAGCAGGAGAGAAGTAGTGATTCTCCTTTATAGATCGTTGGTACGACCTCACCTAGAATACTGTGTTCAGTTCTGGAGGCCATATCTCCAGAAAGACATAAATACATTAGAGACTGTGCAAAGAAGAGCAACTAAAATGGTCCATGGCCTGTGTCACATAACATACCAAGAAAGGCTTGAGGAACTAAACATGTATAGCATGAGAAGAGAAAGGGGAAGGGGGATATTATAGCAGCTGTCAAATATAACAAGGGTTGTGACTGGCTAGAGGAGGATGACATTTTTCAAAGTAGGAGGTAAAATAGAACACGAGGGCATTCAGAGTATTCAGGGTAGATTCAGAGGAAATGTGTGGAAAAATTACTTCACTGGAAGGGTCTCCTCAAGAGAAACTTTTGAGAAAATTGTGGATGTCTCTCTCTCTGTCCAGCTCCACTCTATGTTGCCATCTGCTAGTGTGTTGATGTTTCTCTGAGTCCATTCCACCTGACACTTCATTCTGTCTGACTCCAGTGACAGTGTTGGGTCTATTCTATCTAACTGTTAATTGCCTTCTGGCCTAGTCTCTGTATTTTCTAATGGTTGCTGGCTACACTCCATTGGGGCATCTGGACTTTCCCTTGGCAACCCCAGTCTCTGGTGTGGACTCTGATTGGTCATCCGGGATGCCTTGTCTCTTGGTCCAGTACTGTGATGCCTTATGACTTCCCTGTCCTGTAGACTTACTCTCTTGCTCTGCACTGTGCAACTGTGCAACTAAGTGTGGTTGTTGTGGTATACTGAGGTTGTACTAGATCAGGTTACTTGCTAGGAGTCTGCAGTCAAGCCTATCCCCACTACCAGGGGGTCCAGTTAAAAGCGGGCTCCTAGTTAGATTCCATGTCTCAGTGTGCCACCCTAAGCTTTACCTTTAGTACCCCCAATTCATTGCTATATTTTCTATTTCAGTTACCATTTATATTTGTTGCTATTTATATATCCTTTCAAAAAAATGTTTTATTATATACCAAACTTGGACATGCTGGTTCTTCATTATTCTTTAATTTTTCACCTTTACTGTTCTATTTAACATTTTCACTTCTATACTAAGAATTTAAAGCAGGCTGGAAACACACAACACTACATGTTGTAATAAGCTCTTCTGAAAATCAATGAATCATTAGAAGTAAATGATCAGTACAAGTACATTCAATGGACGAGATGTGCTTTGTGTAGAATTAATTAAGTATTCCAAAAACACAATACAAATGTTCAAATAAAAAATGTATCATATAGTAAAGGACTTAACCATTTCCATGTAACTATAAACCCAATTGGTATCAGACATACCAGAAAACTTACACAGGACACCCAAACAGCTGTATAGTTTGTAAATGTGTTTATCACAATACTGAAATAATCAGAGTGGATCCCAGTACTATTACATTTCCACATCATTTCCCTAAAACACCAATAATAAGGCATTTATTGGCATTATAAAACACTTGGACTTATCTGACAGTTGTGCTATGCAGAGACTGTTTTCTTGTACCAACTTTTATAGCCGTCCACATCTGTTCAATTCACTTTGCTATGCTTGTTGCCTGAATAACCAAGCTGCTGCCAAAGTTAAAAAGTTAAAAATAAGATTAGTTAAAATACAGGGCTTCAAATCTTAGCACAGCAACCAATTAACTTTTAATCAAAAGCAGCTAGTATTTATTTTAAAAGGAGGAAGATAAATATAATGTACTGTATAACAAACACATGCCACTCAATGCCAGTAAGAGTTATTTTTGTACAGCAGTTTAGATAATGAAACAAAGGGTACATTTTACAAAAGCTTATAAAAATATAAAGTGGAGGTGTCACCCAATCATATTGTAATCATCCTTTTCTAGAATGCAGTAGGTGTGAAAATTGTAAGCTGGAATCTTATTGGTTCCTAACGGCAACATTTTCACTTTTTATAAATGATTAATCATTTTAATAGATTGAATCTACCAAAAAAATGTTTAGTTGATTGTTTTGCCTTAAAAAATTGAGGACCAAATAGATGTGAGGTAAGATAAGTGACCGACTGAGCCTTGGTCCCATTGGGATACATTCTACACAACGAAAATTATATTTTTGAAATACAGACCGCGGAAAGCTCTTTTTCAGCTGTCTCTATTTCGAAAATATGAATGTTTAGAAAGTTTTACTAATGGATGGGTAAGTATGTTGAATACATTTTTTTGGCGTTTTACCCATTTATTAATTCAGAAACCCCTGCCAAAGACCTGTTGCACTGCCGAAGACCTGCCACAACTGACTGGACAGGTGAATATTACAGGGCAGTCTATGGGGAGTCTTAGGGTCAGGTTGTGGGGAAGAGAGTCTTAGGGTCAGGCTGTGGGGAGGAGAGGGTTATGGTAATGTAAGGGGAGGGGAGGGTTAGGGTAAGAATCAAGATAAGTGTTGGAGTTACATAAATGCTTACCATTTTCCACTGTATCTTCTTCCTGGGGATGATTGATTGCTTTTCCTTGTCGAGGCAAAAGCAATCGATTTAACAGTATGTTTGGAAAAGGGCAGTTCTAACCACATACCCACATCTCATTGGTCTGGCTTTTGTTATAAAAGGTAGCGATTAGAGCACTAGAACTAAGGGAAGTGGTAGTGGGGGATGTTTTTCATCTTACAGGATGCCTTTCCTCTTTTAATTCTCACTGTCTCTTCCCCATCTTGTTAAGAAATGTTTTTTGTAAAACTGTAATGTAAAATATATGAAATGCTTAAAGCTTGCATTGTACTTTACATTTGAAAACTCCTAAGAATGTATTAAGATATCATTTTTTTCTGAAAGCATAAATGTGCCATGTGTAGCAAAAAAAAGGTATAATGCACTCTTTTTTTTTTCAAATTTACACATTTTTAAAACATGCAAAAGGAACATACTTTTATGTCTCATAGTTATTATTTGAAATAAACTCTTGGGGCTAAATTCTCTAAGCTGCGTGAATGGAAAAGTGGGGAATGTTGCCTATAGAGACCAATCAGATTCTAGCTCTCACTTCCCTGTTACATACTAAAGAATGTCAGCTACAATCTGATTGGTTGCTATGAGCTACAACTCCACTTTTACTTTCCTGCAGCTTAGAAAATCTAGGCCTTAATGTCAGTTTAAATGCAGTATTTTTTCATTCATTTTTAGCACCGTTGAAGCACTTTGTTATTTTTTTTTATTTTGTTACTCCCATCACCCATCTGGTTCAGGCCCTTTAAGTGGGGTATACAAACATGGAAGAAGACATTTTCATGTGTTTTGTTTCAAACTTATTTCCAATCTATTACTTGATACCCTCTTTGTCTATAAATATTCTCTCTCTGGCGTGCCATCATTGAGATTCGCATTAAAGATACCTTGGCCTTATCCTTTATTTTTTAGAGCAACAAACTATTTCATAGAATTGCACCACTGGGAGCCAATCAAACAAAACTGATGAGAATAGGACAATACATAAATTGGTTGAGACGAGGGAATCACTGTTGGCTTATTACAGTAAAAATATTGCATACTATTGTTATAAAATCAAATACTATATATTATCACAAAATTGCCAGCGATATCTGCTGATTACCGGTTTGGTCTTTATTTAATAAAATACGTAAAGCAATTTATGTAGGTAATAACTGCAAGAAACATCTACAAGAAACATTTTCTGCAACACAAGAGGCATAAATGTACTGTATTCCCCTTAAAGAAAACTAAACTATAATGTTTATAGTGACTTTGTACATGAATTACTGCACCGAGGGAAATCAAAATCATGCAGACTTGAATCTTTATGAAAGAGGGTATACATATTTTTTTTTTCTGTTCTTGTGGAAGTTAGACAACACAAAGGCATTCTTTTCTCACACCTGTCTATTTCCTGAGAAAGCAATATTGAAGCATAATAATAAAGGGACTCCTTGCAACAAAATAAAATAAAAAGTAGATCTTTTTTTTCCATCTTTTTTTCTCCCAAACTATCAATTTATTATACTGTATAAGTGCAACCTTCCGTTTAAATAATTGTGCAATATATGAATATGGTTATTGTAAATTCTTATTGGACCAGATCCAGAAATTATTTTCCCCCAGTTTCTATGTGTTAAAATCGAACTGTGGCAGTTTTTTTCTTTCTGCACATTTGTGTGCATTTGTGCTAGCAAGTTATAACAATTCCCATTCATCCAGACTCAATAAAAATGACACTTCCAACAACTTCTGACAGAGGATTTCACAAATGATTGTTCTATCGACAGTCAGACAGATATGTGTACAGACTTCTGCACTTCTGCAATTTTTTATGCACTTGAGTCAGAAAACTTAGTTGGCAAAATCTGTCAGTGTTAGTGCGAGTGGATATGCTCTGTGTGCACAGATGCCTAACTTGTATGGGCTAATTATGCATTCCACCGCATGTGTTGCACGGGGATACAGAAAAGTATTATTATTAAAACTATGAATGCTATTTCTTTTATTATCATTGTTATATCACGATTTGAAAAAATAACTAAAAATACAGTCTTGCAAATATGATTAGTAAACCTGTACTCACACATAACCTGTAAATCTGTAGCAAACAATATACCATCTGTTTCAGATACAAATGTGGAGTTAGCTATTCACTGACATTTCTTTGATCACTACCTATCAGCAAAGCAGAGGGAGTTTGGCTCTGCTGCAGTCTTGTACACCTGCAGTGCAATCGCTGAGGAAATGGAGAGAGATGTGACACACATAACTATCATTATAGTCTCAGTCTTACAAAGTTGTTGACTGTTCTCTGTATGTGTCTTTACTAAATAACTTACTAATATTATAAAGGAGGCTTTGTCAAGTATGTCAATAAAATGGGGAGTTCAATTTTCAATTACAATTTATACAATTTATACTTAGTAAAGGTTCTTTTATTGTATTATGTTATTTAGACAGTTATTATTCTTATATTGGTTGTTTGAATTCACTTTTAATAATAATTAACTTTTTTATGGTTATCAAAGTATAGTGTTTTGCTCCCCCACTTTTCAGTTTGTATATATAAAATAAAAAATATATTTAAAATATGTAAATTTTTCTGTACTTGATTGTTTGAGACCAAGTTGTTTTAGTTTCTTTTGAGTGTGTTATAGTATGTAATACTTGTGTACCATGCTGCTGCTAGTATAGTATCTACTTCTTTCATTACATATATTGTTTGAAGTTATTACTAAAATTAAATGTAATGCATGGCAGTGGCCCCCACAAGTTTTTTTGCCTGGTGGTCCAAACAAACCTTAATCTTGATTAATGAAGCTGCAGAGTTAATTGGCCTAATATAAGACAATCAAACAAGTAATTAATTTATCAGATAACAACAATTTGGATACATTTGATAAATGTGCTAAGATTAGTCCAGCAAATAAACAGTTCATGCGATTTGGCATATACTCGCAATTTGATGAGCAAATGATCCTCTATTTCAGTCATCACTCATGTAATGTGTTCTTTCACGGGAAGCCAATGAGTTTTGGATTCAAAGCCTGGTGTCTGTGTTCTGCAAATGAAAACTTGGACCAAAGCTTATTGTATGGTGGTGCTACACCACATGGCAAGGCCATTGGGCTTGGAGCTAATATTGTTCTCACTTTGCATCAAAATGTAGAATCGTCATCATGCCACCGTGTTTTTTTTTTTTTAATTCAAATGATTTTTATTGAATTTTTCAACAGACAGCAATACAAAAAGACAAACTTTACATAGTGAAAGGGTACATTACAACACAGTGCAACAAACCATAGTTAATACTCAATTGGCCACGCTCTGGCAATTTTACTAAGACATCCAAGCGAGGTCAGCATTGCATATATCTACAGTTACAAAACTGTTAAGAACAACATGCATCAGCCTACAGTAGACATAGGTAATGAATTAGCATTCACCGTGCAAACTCTCGGGTGAGTCTCCACAGGGAGAGCCGCCATAAAACTCAGAGTTTAACCAATCATCCCAAATCTTATGGAATTTATGTGGGAGGCCCCTGCTTGTGTAGAGAAACTTTTCTTTTCATGACGAGGTATTAACTACTCGCAACCAATCCCCAAGCATAGGAGGGTCAGGAGCACACCAGAACTTTGCAATACATACCTTAGCTTAGCCACATAAAAATTTAACATATTTCTGTTTTGATTGGGGAAAGTGGTCCTCAAGACCTATACCGAATAAACACCACCTTGGATCAATAGTTGGAAGAGCTACCCCAGTTTGCCTGATAACATTCAGAATTATTTTCCAAAACCGCTGTACCCGTGGGCACATCCAGAGCAGGTGTATAAAGTTAGCATCCCCTCCACCACACTTAGGGCAAACATTTAAGTGGGATCTATCTATCCTAGCCAGTCTAGCAGGTGTAAGGTAGGCACGGTGGATTATGTAAAGTTGAATTTGTTGATGCCTAATGCTAGCAGTCAGTCCCTGTGAGCTGCTCAAAATTCCTTCCCACTCCTCATCATCAAGGAGACCAAGGTCTTCCGTCCACTGCAGCCTAATACGCTCCAAGGAGGCCTCTGGCATAGCCGCTAGCAGCAACGAGTAGATTCCAGAGACCACATGCTCTTCCCCAACATTTAATAGCATTGTTCTAACAGGAGACACTGAGAGAGGAGGACTCGACCTACCAAACTGTGCCGTGATCGCATGCTTAAGTCTAAAATAGTGAAACAACCCGGACTCTGGGAGCGAAAACTCAGCCCTAAGCTGCGCCAAGGTTTTAAAACCTGCTTCCCCGAACAATTGATGAAAGGTATCCACCTCCCACCTACACCACACGTCGGAGCCTTCAAAATCTTTAAGAATAGGAAACTGCAAATTTCGCCACAAAGGAGTGGCCGGGTCAATGTTTTCCCCCCCAAATAGGCGGTGTGTCCACCGCCATACTCTCTGTGCTTGGAGGATAAGGGGAGCAGAGCTACGGGGATAGGGACCTGACAACAGGGCCTGCGTCGGTGAATGATCAAAACCCGTCTGCTCCACCAGGGTCCAGGGTAAATCCCCCTGTGATGTCCCAGTAACCCGATCCCTTAAGTGAGATAATTGGGCCGTGCAATAATATAGATACAAATTCGGGAGCGCCATACCACCCCTTACTCTGGGTCTACTTAAGTTTTCTTTATTGAACTAGCGCGTTTCCCCCTCCCCCCCCCCCACACACACAAAGGAGACAAAAAGGGAATTAAGCTTGTGAAAATTTTTGGGATGTATTAGGATGGGTGACTGAAGAAATACATATAACAATTTGGGCTGTACTGTCATTTTAAGTAAATTGACTCTTCCCATAACTGTAAGGGGCAGCCTGCTCCATACCTTCATCCTGACCTCCAAGTTGTTAATTATGGGCGTTAAATTAAGAGGGCAGAAATCCAGCATGTTGTTTGAGATTGAGATGCCTAAATACTTAAATTGGGAAGTCCATTGTAAAGGGCAATCAGGACGGGAGAGCTCTGGAACTGGACCAGTTAATGGCATTATATAGGATTTTCCCCAGTTAATGAGAAGGCCGGAGAAGACACCAAATCTATTCACCACTTCCAACAAAGCGTCCAGGGACTCCTGAGTGTCCCCAAGGAATAACAGGAGGTCATCAGCGTACAAGGCTATTTTCTCCTCTGCCTCCCCTGCAATGATACCCCTGATCGACGATGTGGCCCTTATGGAACAGGCAAGAGGTTCCATCGCTATCGCAAACAAAGACGGGGACAAAGGACAGCCTTGACGCGTCCCCCTACCCAACAAGAAGCTTTCAGAAATATAGCCATTAACAGATACTCTGGCAAGCGGTGCAGAATACAGAGTCTTAACCCAACTAATAAACTGGGGACCCAGCCCCATACTCTCCAACACCCGCCACAAATAGCCCCACTCGACAGAGTCGAATGCCTTTGCAGCATCCAGAGAGACCACCGCTCCCCCAGAACTCTCCAGATGCCGCAACTGCAGAATAGTATACAATCGCCTCAAATTAATACAAGTAGACTTCCGAGGCATAAACCCCGTTTGATCTGGGTGTATCAACTCCTCTACCACATGATTAAGCCGGATGGCAAGAGTCTTAGCAAGTATCTTGATATCCGTGGTGAGAAGGGAAATGGGCCTATAGGAATCTACTAAAGTGGGATCCTTTCCGGGTTTCAGTAGTACAATGATCAAGGCTTCACACATGGACGCAGGAGGGGCAACACCATCCTGTAATTGGTTAAATAAATCAAAAAGTCTGGGGACAAAGAAATCTCTATATGTTTTATATATTTCAATGGGAATACCATCTAAACCAGGGGCTTTTTTATTAGGAAACGAACTAATTGCAGTTTCTATCTCATCTTTGGTGAAGGGGGAGTCAAGAAAAGACTGACTATCAGGTGACAATTTAGGTAAGGGAATAGCAACCAGGAAATCCGCCAATTCCTCAGAGCTATATCGAGCCCTCGAAGCATACACAGTTTTAAAATGGTCAAGGAACACCCCAGCAATATCCGGAACAGTACTGCGCAAGCTACCACTGGAGTCCTTCATGGCAGTAATCACAGTAGCGGCTCGCTCGTCCCTGGCAAGGTATGCCAGAAAACTACCACAGCGATCCGATTGACCATACCAAGAATGACTGGAAAACAAAAGCTTACGTTTAGATTTTTCCAGAAGGTAGTCTGAGTAGGCCTGTTGACAATTTAACCACACAACTCTGTCCGAACTCAGTCTCGTGTTCAGATACACCTCTTCCAGGGACTGACACCTTTGCCGCAGGTCGACCTCCTGCTGTCTAGAATCTCTTTTAAATTTAGTGACACGTGCTATAAGGGAGCCTCTTGAGAATGCCTTGAAGGCATCCCAGACTATAAAGGGATTACTGTGGTTTGAGTTATTGCTAAAGTATCCCTCCCATTCCTGAACTAAGGCAGGGTCCTGCCCCACCAATTTCAACCAAAAGGGGTTAAACTTCCAAAATGACGCCCCTTTAGGAAGAGCAACATCCCATAGCAGCTTAACAGGGGCATGATCTGAGATACCCCGTGATAAATAGTCAACATCCACTACCGACATTATATGTGACTGCGAGACCAATGCAAAGTCAATCCTCGAGAATGTACGATGCGAGGAGAAAAAGCATGAGTATTGGGCTACCAAAGGGTTTCTGAGCCTCCATACATCCACCAACCCCAATTCCGCCATTATGGACACAAGCCGAGCAGAGGAGCCTCCTGACACCACACCACTCTCCCTCCATCTATCCAATTCCGGGTCCATTACAATGTTAAAGTCCCCAATACATATCAGGGGGGAGACTGGGACAAGTGACACAAACTCCACTAAGTGACTGAGAATTACTGGTGAGAAGGGAGGAGGGATATAGATGGCCGCTATAGTCAGTGGTACTGAGTAGAAAAGGGCATGAAGAAATATATATCGACCCTGTGGATCCACTTTAACTCTTTCAAGCTGAAATCCCACCCGTTTGTGAACCAGCAACGAAACTCCTCTAGAGTGGTTAGAAAAAGGGGAATGGAACATTCGACCAACCCACTGTCGTTTCAGGGACATTAATTTGTTTCCAGTAAGATGGGTTTCCATCAGACACACAATATCTGGGCTGTAATCTTTAATTTGTTTGAGCACCAGGGAACGCTTGACCCTATCATTAATCCCCCGGACATTCCAACTAATCACCGAGAGAGGTGCAGACATTCTGCTACCATGAATCATTTAAAGAAGAATACATGACAGGTTGCATCCCATCATTACCCAGTGGTAACCAATCTTTGAACAATTCTAATTGCATTGCTGACTGTGTACATATAAAACAAAACCAAACATATACCCCATAAACCCCCAACTCTACCCATCCCATTCCCACCCCATATACATTCCCGAACATATGTATACTTTGTTCCCTAACTTTAAGGTAACTTAGATATGAAAAAAACACATCTAAGCGGGCAACCTAAACTGTAAACCTTACAATTAAGACTAAAACGTTAAGCTTCTAATCCCGGGGCAAACCCCAGGTAAACCAAACTGTATTAGCTAAGCTAATAATGAGAGATCCGTGCTTTAAAAGGAAAGGTACTTGTGACACACAATATACTGACATAACCTCTTGTCAACACTCCCAACGGACCCTTAGGAGAATACATGAACGTTAAAGACATCAGAACAGTCTCACCAACACAAGTCCAGACTCAGGAAGCACTAAGGAAGTCCAAAACTTGTAATCCACTCGATGATGAAGAGAGGCCAACCACTCTCCTGCCCCTTCCAGCCGACACGTGCAGACCTGTTCAACCAGGCAAGCCATCCCTGAGTGGTGACTGTAAATCCAAGGAAGTGGAGAGGATCTCGCCAATGGGTGGCATAAAATCAAAGCACACAGGAGACCATAATTGTAGACCTCCAAAATACATTACTCTCTCGCAGCTGCCAGTTGTCGCGGACCAGGAGCATGCCTATCCAGCCAACTCACCGCCTCCCGCGGTGTTTCAAAGATATGCACTTGACCTTCCACCACAACCCTCAGCCTGGAGGGATACAGCATGCCATATGGAAATTGTAGGTCCCGGAGTCTTCGCTTGACTTGAAAAAATTGCGCTCTGGATCTTTGTACCTCAGCCGCAAAATCAGGAAACGCAGAAATTTTCAGGTTATTGAACAACAAGGGGCCTTTCGTGCGAGCTAGACGGAGAATTGCATCCCGGTCCTTAAAATTCAGGACCTTAGCGATTAGAGTGCGAGGCGGAGCCCCCGGAGGCAGACTCTGGCCAGGCATCCGATGAGCTCTCTCAATAGCGAAGTGGGGAGAAAGATCCTCTCTGCTGATAAGCTGCGACAGCCACGACTCCAAAAAGGCCTCGGGATGGGAACCCTCTGACCCTTCAGGAAAACCAACAAAGCGGATGTAATTCCGAGACGTGGGTCTTCATTGGAGAAACCGTATCTTCAAGGGTGGAAACTCTGGTCTCCACCTCCCCAACTCTCTCCCGGATTTTTTGTAGATCCTGCCGAAGCATTGAGGTATCCGACTTTACTGCCCCTATCTGCTTCGTAATATGCTGCTCCGAGGCGCTAATGGCTTCCAGCAACTGCACCATAGTAATGTCAGAACCACCAGGCGCTGAAGGGGCATCAGGGGGCACCAAATCTTGATCAGGCTGAGCTGGCATTCCCACCCCATATACATTCCCGAACATATGTATACTTTGTTCCCTAACTTTAAGGTAACTTAGATATGAAAAAAACACATCTAAGCGGGCAACCTAAACTGTAAACCTTACAATTAAGACTAAAACGTTAAGCTTCTAATCCCGGGGCAAACCCCAGGTAAACCAAACTGTATTAGCTAAGCTAATAATGAGAGATCCGTGCTTTAAAAGGAAAGGTACTTGTGACACACAATATACTGACATAACCTCTTGTCAACACTCCCAACGGACCCTTAGGAGAATACATGAACGTTAAAGACATCAGAACAGTCTCACCAACACAAGTCCAGACTCAGGAAGCACTAAGGAAGTCCAAAACTTGTAATCCACTCGATGATGAAGAGAGGCCAACCACTCTCCTGCCCCTTCCAGCCGACACGTGCAGACCTGTTCAACCAGGCAAGCCATCCCTGAGTGGTGACTGTAAATCCAAGGAAGTGGAGAGGATCTCGCCAATGGGTGGCATAAAATCAAAGCACACAGGAGACCATAATTGTAGACCTCCAAAATACATTACTCTCTCGCAGCTGCCAGTTGTCGCGGACCAGGAGCATGCCTATCCAGCCAACTCGCCGCCTCCCGCGGTGTTTCAAAGATATGCACTTGACCTTCCACCACAACCCTCAGCCTGGAGGGATACAGCATGCCATATGGAAATTGTAGGTCCCGGAGTCTTCGCTTGACTTGAAAAAATTGCGCTCTGGATCTTTGTACCTCAGCCGCAAAATCAGGAAACGCAGAAATTTTCAGGTTATTGAACAACAAGGGGCCTTTCGTGCGAGCTAGACGGAGAATTGCATCCCGGTCCTTAAAATTCAGGACCTTAGCGATTAGAGTGCGAGGCGGAGCCCACGGAGGCGGACTCTGGCCAGGCATCCGATGAGCTCTCTCAATAGCGAAGTGGGGAGAAAGATCCTCTCTGCTGATAAGCTGCGACAGCCACGACTCCAAAAAGGCCTCGGGATGGGAACCCTCTGACCCTTCAGGAAAACCAACAAAGCGGATGTTGTTTCTCCTCAGCCGCCCCTCCATATCATTAAGCCGAGCTCTGAAGGATGACATCTGCGCCTGTAATTCCGTGACGTGGGTCTTCATTGGAGAAACCGTATCTTCAAGGGTGGAAACTCTGGTCTCCACCTCCCCAACTCTCTCCCGGATTTTTTGTAGATCCTGCCGAAGCATTGAGGTATCCGACTTTACTGCCCCTATCTGCTTCGTAATATGCTGCTCCGAGGCGCTAATGGCTTCCAGCAACTGCACCATAGTAATGTCAGAACCACCAGGCGCTGAAGGGGCATCAGGGGGCACCAAATCTTGATCAGGCTGAGCTGGAGGAGGAGCTTCGTCGCTGCCGCAGATTGCGAATTCTTCCCCATCAGTACCAGGCGGAAGACCGACGACACAGACAGGCTAGGGCAATGCAGGTGCAGAGTGCAGAGCCCCAGGCAGAATGACAGGCAGAAGCAGTAGATTAGCAGCCGGCACTGCAACGGAACTGTCCCCTCCAAGGATTTTTTTTTTGTTTTTATTTATAAATATAGGTGTCTGTCACACTGCACCACAGAATGTCTTCACTCCTGCAGCAGAGCAAAATTTCCAGTAGTGCTGGTCTGGAATGCAGGCAGCGTAGGGGGAAGGAATGCTGCAGATGAAGGGTGCTTGAAATGTGCCCCCCAGCTACTGTCCAGAGCACTGTATGGCCACAGGGTATGTTACAGAGGGGTGCAACTCCCTTCCTTCAGCCTGCCACCGCCAGGGCCCCCACAGGTAAGCAGCACCAGTGGCACAGTGAATTCAAGATGGCGCCTCCCGCATGGTAGATGGCGTGAAACGGACAGCAACAGGAGGGGGGTAAGTATATAAAGGCACTGCTTCCGTTACCCCCGCTACCGCTGTCCACAGCAGAGTCCCAGTGGGCTACCTCCTCACTCCAGCAAGCCCCCGCAGCGTCCGATGCACGCCCGCCAGCACAGCCTCCGCACCGCCATCACACAGGGCCTCCAAACCTCCGCCGCAGCTGCCAGCCGTTCCCACTGCAGGAGTCACCACATCGATGGCCCAGCAGACTTCTCAGGGTCAGGGGTGCCAGAAGCAGGTCAAACAGGGATAAATAGCACCACAGGATGGGTAAAGGAAGGACTGTCAGCACGGAGCTCAAACCTGCTGCGTCCTACTCCATTGCTGTCCAGGCCACGCCCCCTATCATGCCACCGTGTTTAATAATTTCTTCACATCTTATGATCTAATGTGTATCCGGACTGAAAATATTGAATTGCTTATTAAGGATTATAATACCGACATGGGAGGCATTGAGCTTCACAATAATGCTTTAGGCAATTACCAAATTAGAAATTTTGGTAGCAAAACGTAAAAAATAACCCAGCCATTATCACAGCTGGAATTCCGAGATGCAGTGATGTGCCTAAACATTGTAAAGTTTGCCATAGCAAGACTCCTTTTATTTGTAAAAAGTGCAATGTTACCATACTTTTGTTTTTCCTATCCTTACACAGCATTTCTTATGATAACATCCTTTACCCTTCACATCCTTCTATCTATATAAGCTCAGCTCTGCTTTACACGCCACTAAAACACATGAACTATTTTCCTACCTTAAATATTTGTCTTTTATATACTCAAAAGTCACCACAATAACACATACCCTTGATAACACAATCCTCTTCTATATCTTTCTCTATCTTTCTCTTTTTCTGTTAGCTGGTGAAATATCTTCAAATCCAGGTCCTCCTCACCTTTCTCATACAAATCCCTGACATTCAGAACACTCTAGAAATCCAAATAACGACAAGCACATTACCTGTCTCAGTCACTCTCAAAAACCCTAAAATGTGCACTATAGAATGTATGCTCTGTTTGCAATTCCATAAGCTTATCTTATATTCAATATCTTATATCCAGTAACTTACAGGATCCAAATCAGCATGGATTCATTGGGGAAGATCATGTCAAACAAATATTATTGAATTTTTTGTCTGGGTCAGTAAAGTATTAGAAAAAAGGGGAGCTGTAGACATATATTATCTAGATTTTAAAAAGGCTTTTGGCACTGTGACACATTGCGGACTTAAAGATAGTTGCATGAATATGATCTTATGTATAGGATAGACAACAGAGAGTTATAGTAAATGGAATCCCCTCTGTGGATGGTACGGTAACCAGTGATGTACCCCAGGGTCCTGTACTTGGACCAGTGCTATTTAATATTTTTGCCTGTGGAATCGAGGAGTAAATATGCTTTTTTGCAGATGACACAAAGATATGTAACCGGGTAGACACACCAGGAGGGTTACACAAAATTAGGAATGATCTAGGTAGACTGGAGGAATGGTCAAGAGTGTGGCAACTGCAGTTTAATGGCAAAAAATGCTAAATCATGCACTTGGGACACAAAAACAGCTCAATATATAATGAATGGCACTACAGTAGAAACTACTGAGGAAAGGGATCTAGGAGTCATTATTTCATGTGACTTAAAGTTAGCCAAGCAATGTAACAAAGCAATGAGAAAGGCAAGTCAGATGTTTGGTCGCATAGGGAGAGGGATAAGTATCAGAGAGAAGTAGTGATGCCCCTTTATAGATAATTGGCACAACCTCACCTACCTAGAATACTGTGTTCAGTTCTGGAGGCCATAAATACATTAGAGACTGAGCAACTAAAATGGTCCATGGCCTGTGTCATAAAACATGCCAAGAAAGGCTAGAGCAGTGGTGGCCAACCTTTCGGTGGCCAAGAGCCAAAAATTTCCAGTAGAAACCTCAAGGAGCCACAGATATATATAGAAACATACATACACGCATAAATTCATGCACGCACGCACAAAGACCGCATATACGCAATCTACGTAACAAAATTATATGTAGGTTAGGTAAATTAGTTACTACGCATGCGCAGTAGCTATTTTCGGTATCTGACGGACATATTATGGGCGACAGACGTTGTTCTGGATCCAGCCCTAAATGTGTAAAAGTTTACATGAGCAAAGGGAAATCCAAATAGACAATTGCCACTACATTAATGCATTAAGCACTATAGGATTGGTAGAGATGTTTGAAATAGTTGTTTCAGGTCATTTGTAATCATAAAGTTACTTTTAACCAAAACAAGAAGAAAATGAGTTGAATTAATTAAAAGTAAAACCAATAAATAGTAAATTTTTTAAACAAGTCTTAAATAGCATTATTTTTAGGTGATTTAGATTTTACAGTTCTGTAAAATTAAAAGGCTATTTAATAAAATAAATTCAGCTAATGTATGCATGGTTAAAGTTCTGCTGTAAAGGGATCCTGGTCTTTACTATGAAATATGCATACAGTTTAATACCCTTTATTTCTTATTGCAATTTCATATGTTGTCTATTTTCTTCTGTCATGTTACATGACATTATATAATTCATACATCATTTTATGTGGCACTCAATTTAACTTTTCAGCTTCATTGGATGAATTAGCATGAGACATTTACTTACTGGCAACCTTTAATTATGTTGGAAGATTGTTAGTTGTGTAAGAAATGAATATAGCTAAACCATGTTACCATACAGTTCTGTTAATCTGCAGTTAATTTGGACAGACATCTTTCAGTACTGAAGCATCTGCAATCATTGCTTTCATTTTCAAAGTCATGGCCTCTAGAGAGTTATTGAGATTGAACCAGGGATGAACAGGACACAGAAGTCGATCAGTAAGTATATAACGAATGCAAGTGATACATCCACTTGTCTGCCTGTGAAATCCTTCTCTCCATTTACACAGAAATTGTTCAGTCTGCCTTCTTTTAGAACTGTCTTGGTGTCTTACTTTCTTGGTGACTTGTGTGCTGTTTGGAAGATCTGTACTTTAGTATTCTAGACAGATATCATTAACTAAAGAGATTGACCCTTAGAGTGTTAACCACTGTCATGTTCATTATATCTTTAAGTTATAAAGAAATGTAATTTTCTATTATGATATCACATATCATAATCTGAAGTTTTTATTATGAACAATTGTGTTTACCTTTTCTTACATAGAACAGGATTCCTACTTTTGATTTTTTTTTGGTGCGTTGGTGTTTGGTGCGTTGGTGTTTGTGTTTGTGCTTTGGTTTTACGTTCTGCACATATGTTTACATCCGTGCTACCCTAGCTAACTGCATTCAAGCAGCTTCTATAAGGGGTCGAGTTGTATTTACAAATGGGCACTACTTTACACCACACATTACATGCACATACATATGCATTTATTGGGCTGACATTGAAATCCAGACCATTTGTAACGATATTGTAAGAATGATTTGTATATTTAATTATTTTGATTTATTTATTTAAAAACAGCACTGGTCATTTTTTTCCTTTCTTACTATTATTTTATTCGCATTGGATGATTTGGTTGAATGAACATCCTAAAAGATCATGATCACTGATTATATGATGTCTGACAAATATGGAAGTGTTACGGGTAAAATAACCAGGGCACAGAGTTTAACTAGGGCCAGGGGCCAGAATTATTAAGCTGCGTGTTTGGAAAAGTGGAGATGTTGCCCATAGCAACCAATCAGATTCTAGCTTTTACTTCCTATTACATTCTAGAAAATGTCAGCTAGAATCTGATTGGTTGCTATGGGCTCCACTTTTTCTCCACTTTTCCAAACCCGCAGCTTAGTAAATCTGGTCCCAGGTCTTCACTAGAACCCCTGATGGTGGGGATATGGACCAGGGCACTCAAAAATAAACGCACCAAGGCTCCACCTGGGGGGAGAGCGCACACGCACACTGGGACGGAGAGGGCGAGAACCGATGGGAGTGAACACACAGCAGAGCAAGTGGATACACTGGGAGGACTAGGCATGGAGATGGAATGGAGAGGGTCCTCAGAAATCACAAAAAATGGCACAAGGCACTAGATAAATACAGGAGAAGGTCACAGGCTGGAGAACCAGATGCTATAACCGTCAGTTTTAAACTGACACTGCCAGTTCTTATATAGGACCTGTTGTCCAGTGATTGGACAGCAGAAAACCAGCCCCTCACACCTGAGCGCACGCCTGGAAGCCTACGGAGGTGCTCAAAGCCAGAATGACACGTGCCTTCACAGGCATGCATTGGGGAAGCCGGTCAGGAGGCCGGAGGAAGAGGTAAGGAGGTTACATGCTGGACTGCGTGGCACCATGTAACAGGAAGTGTTTACCCAGATATGACGTGCGTGTGCCAAACTTGGTACATATATGACTTACAATATGGAAACAAACACTTTGGGGGTAAGACACTCCTAGCACCCCTAGGGGTGGGGGTGGAAAGCTGAAAAGCCTGACTCCCCATAGTTTCCTATGGGAACCATTCTGTCCTATGACTGTCATTCTATCATATGAGACTGGGTGTGGCATGGTACCATTAAAGGTCAAGTGGGCGTGGCCCAATAGCACTGTGCATTACTGGGCGGGGCAGTTAGGCCACGCCCACTTGACCATTAACAGGGCCACACCCAGTTGTCACACTGTGTGATCATTGGACAGGACTGTTAAACCCCACCCACTTGACCTTTGAAGGGACGATGCCACACCCAGTCTCAGGGTATATAAAGGGGGCAGCGAGACCACATCTTCATTTGGTGTTATAAAAAAGTCGTTATATTGCTAGGCGGGAGGAGGTGGGGTAAGACAACCCTAGCACCCCTAGGGGGTGGGGGTGGGAAGGGGATTCCTATAGGAATCAATGGCTCTCATAGGAATCTATGGGTCTCATAGGAAAGCATGGCCCCATAGGAAAGAATGACAGGGGAACTTTTTGGCTCCCCAGCGCCACCCCTAGGAGGCATCACCCAAACTCCGGGACGGGGCCGGCCGAAGGGGTCACTGCCTCACTTCTGCTCCTCCCCAAAGGTGTGTTTTCTCCATTGACTTCCATGTGTTTCAGCCCTTCCCCTAGGAAACAATGGGGTAAAACTTTTCGGCCACCTTGCGCCCACCGAAAGGCGACACTAACGCCGCTGCGTCACTTTCACTCCAAGAACCCACCTCGCTTTTTCCACATGCCCCTCCCCCGAGAGCGCCTTCTTCTTTTTTGACCACCATGCGTTTCAGCCCTTGCCATAGGAAACAATGGGCTTCGAACTTTTTGACCATCCTGCGCCCACCGGGAGGCAACCCTGATGCCGCCGCATCCCTATCGCTCCTCAAAATAACAATACTAAAAAAAAACTTAAAATAACAAAACAAATAAAAATCTTAAAATAACAAAACTTAAAAAAAACCTTAAAATAACAAAACTAAAAAAACCTCAAACTATAACACTAACCTCAAAATAACACATTTCAAAAAACCCATTAAAATAAAAAAAATTCAAAATAACAAAACAAAAAAAACTAAAAATAACAAAACTTTAAAAAATCTCTAAATCACTAAACTTATAAAAGCTTCAAATAACGAAACAAAAAAACCTCAAAATAACAAAACTTAAAAAACCTCAAAATAATAAAACAAAAAAAATCTTAAAATAAGAAAACTAAACAAAAATCTCAAAATAATAAAACTTTTTAAACCTTAAGATAACAAAACAAAAAAAAATCTAAATAACAAAACAAAAAACCTTAAAATAGCAAAACTTTAAAAAAAAACCCTTAAAATAACTAAACAAAGAACCTCAAAATAGCAAAACAATTTTTTTTTTAAATAACTAAATACAAAACAAACTTAAAATAATATAACAAAAAAACTTTAAATAACAAAAAAAAGCTCAGAATGATAAAACTTAAAAAAAAACATTGAAATAACTAAACTTTAAAAAACCTCAAAATAACAAAACAAAACAAAAATCTTCAAAATAATAAAACTAAAAAAACTCAAAATAACAAAACTTTAAAAACCTTAAAATAACAAAACTTTAAAAACCTTAAAATAACAAAACTTAAACAAATCTCTCAAAATAACAAAACTTAAAAAAAACACCTCTAAATAATAATACTTAGAAAACTACAAATAAAACTTAAAAAACCTCTAAGTAACAAAACTTAAAAAAACAGAAAATAACAAAATAAAAAAAAGTCTAAATAAAAAACAAAAATAAACTCAAAATAACAAAACTTAAAACCCCTTAAAATAACAAAATAAAAAAAACAAAAACAAACTAAAAAATAACGGAACTAAAAAAAACCTCAAAATAAGAAAACTAAAAATAAATCTCAAAATAAGAAACCTTGGAAAAAACCTCATAATGAGTAAACTATAGAACCTCAAAATAACAAAACTTAACAAAAACCTTAAAGTAACAAAACAAAAAAAAAATCAAAATAATAAAACAAAAAAACCCCTCTAAATCACAATACTTTAAAAACCTTAAAATAACAAAATTATAAAAACCTCAAAATAACAAAATGAAAAAAAAGCTTAAAATAACAAAACAAAAACAAAAAATAACAAAAATAAAAAAAAATAAAAAAAACTCTAAACTCTAAATAAAACTTAATGAGACACAAAATAACAAAACTTAAAATAACCTTTAAAATAACATAATTAAAAACCCTAAAAATAACAAAAAAAACCTAAAAATAACAAAAGTAAAAATAACCTTTAAAATAACAAAACTGAAAAAACGTAAAAATCACAAACCTTAAAAAAAATAAAAATAACAAAACTGAAATGCTAAAAAAGCTAAAGAAGCCTCAAAATAACAAAAATGAAAAAATAAAACCCCTCAAAATTCAAAACTAAAAAAAACTTATAATAATAAAACTTTAAAAACCCTCAAAATAAAAAAAATAAATAAATAAATAAAACTACAAAACTAATAAAATCTTAAAATAACAAAATATATAAAAATTAAAATAACAAAACGAAAAAATCTTTAAAATAACAACAACAAAATTTCAAAATAAAAAAACTAGAAAAACCTTAAAATAGCAAAAAACAGAAAAAATAACTCAAAATTAAAAACAAAAAACCTTAAAATAATTGTATTTTTCTTCCAAGATGCAGAGGTGGAAAACTCAACCAACACCAGAATAATGCTTAATAAATTAGTTTTTATTTATAACTATTTTCTCTTTTAGAGTTTTATTTGAGTTTGGAGTTTTTTGATTTATTAGTTTGTTCTTTTAAACCCTTGGATATATTATTCCTAAAAGATTTTATTTATTATTATTCCTAACAGTGTGTGTGTGTGTGTGTGTGTGTGTGTGTGTGTGTTCCAGCATAACTCTGGAATGCCTGGAGCAATTTACAGCAAACTTGGTACACATATGATTTACAATCTGTAAACAAATACTGTGGGGGTAAGACACCCCTAGGGGTGGGGGTTGGAAGGGGGTTCCCATAGGAATCAATGGCTCTCATAGAAATCAATGGGTCTCATAGGTAAGCATGGCCCCATGGAAAAGAATGGCAGGGGAACTTTTTGACTCCCCAGCCCCACCTCTAGGAGACATCACCCGAGCTCGGACTGGCCGAAGTAGTTGCCACATCGCTCTTGCCCCTCCCCCACAGGCGTGTTTTACTCATCCACTTCTATGCGTTTCAGCCCTTCCTATAGAAAACAATAGGGGGTAGAACTTTTCGGCCACCCTGCGCCCACCGGAAGGCGACACTGACGTCGCTGCGTCACTTTGCTCCGAGATGATGAGAGATGCACACGTGCCTGCTTCGCTTTCTCCGCACATCCCTCCCCCAAGAGCGCCTTTTCCTTTTTGACCGCCATGTGTTTCAGCCCTTCCCATAGGAAACAATGAGCTTCGAACTTTTCGGCCACCCAGCACCCTCCGGGGGGCAACACTGATGCCGCCGCATCACTTTCGCTCCAAGATGACACGAGACGCACACGCCCTCACCTCGCTTTCTCCGTATGCCCCAATTCTGCTAGTATATATTATAATATAATACATATAATAAAATTATAATACAATGATATTATGCAATTATATTGAGTTTACTGTCTCCTATATCTTTTCTTCGTTAAAGTATAATTTCTGCATGATACTTAGTAGCTGGATATCTGCCAAAGACAATGCAAAAGATCATGATTAAAAAGGCAAAGTGCTTGTTAGTGTTAATTAATGCTTTGTTGCCTTTTCTTTGTTCCAATACATTCCAGATAATAAAACTAT
Source organism: Limnodynastes dumerilii (assembly GCA_011038615.1). Taxonomy (NCBI): domain Eukaryota; kingdom Metazoa; phylum Chordata; class Amphibia; order Anura; family Limnodynastidae; genus Limnodynastes; species Limnodynastes dumerilii. The sequence continues at coordinate 119,106 of WWET01003640.1, forward strand.
TACTAAAGCTGACTGTAAACTAGGTAAATTATTGGTACCAGTAAGAGGTGGCCCAATTAATGGGACAATTTCCTACTAGAGAAAAAGTTCTGATATTGGCACCACTTAATCACCCCCTGAGATTGGTAGAAGACCTGTGTAGCTAGGCTGGCTGGCTGCAAAAAAAAAGAATGAAGCTCTTGTCAGTAGTGTATGGCCCCCGTACCTCTGGGACAGGGTTTCCCTGACTGTCCATAATTACTGGCAAGTATAGCAGTAATAAAAGCTCTGTATCTCTTGCCAATAATGGCATGAGACAGATGGGGAAACTCTGGACAGGATGTGGAGATACAGGTTTGAAAATCGAAGAATGTCCACACACCGCTTGGGTGTGATCATTTTTAAATATGCCATAAGAGCAAGTTATCAGACCCAATCTTTTTTGGCTATTTTATAACTATTAGGGAAAATATCTTTACCATACACTAGAGCAATTTTTGGTTAAATCATCTGATAAAAATGATCAGCTCAAAAATTGCTCTAGTGTATGGTCAGCGTTAAGTAAAACTCAGAGAGCTAGGATTTAAAGTTTTAATTCCAGGATGGGAAGTTTATTTATAACCAGTATTATTTTGTGAACTTAATATTGAACACATTTGACTTTTTCTGTTTGTTGTACTGCCACCATGTTGGTTATGTCTTTTTATTTTCTAGTCTCTAGGGAAAGGAAAG
>WWET01003640.1:119833-131642 GCA_011038615.1 Limnodynastes dumerilii
GGGAAAGATGTTGGTACATTGTCTCAGTGGGCCTGATTCAATTGCCCATGAAGACGGGAAAAAGTGTGAGGTGTTTTACGGTAAGTAAAAGTTTTACGGTAAGTAAAAATCGACGATTTTAATGCGCACCTCTATGAGGTACGCAGAAAAATCTGTGATGTAAATTTGCAGAAAAAGCACTTAAATCAGGCCCTGTGTTTCCAAAAGGAAAATGCAGTAGTAATAATGGGGTGCACATAACCAGAACAAAATGAAATTAAAATAATAAAGTAAAAATAAGAATTAAAACTTTACATAAAAACTGGGAAAATATATTGTCAGTAAAATCTAAAAAAATGAAGTACTATGGAAGTATGAAATAAGTGTCAAAGAATTAACACATTGCATTGCATATGTGACAGTTTTGCATGCGGGATCTCAGTTAGGGATCTGCATATAAAAGATCCGTACCTGCAAGGGTAGTGCAGGGGGTGTGCCCTCACACGTATGGAATCCTAATTGTGTACCCCTATATTAACATCAATGATCAAACTTCACAAATTAAAGGTGCTATAAAAAAAAAGTTGAAGATCTCAAAATGAGGCTTATTCCACCTCTGGGATATCTCTAAAAAAAAAGCTGCCATATATTTATCAAAAGTAATTATATGAAGACCCAGCACACATCTCATATAAAAGGTACTGTACAAGATTCATAACTCTCAAAATCAGGCTAATTTTGCCTTTGAGATAACTGCCCAATAGTAATCATTGGTTATATTCAAATCATTAGCTGAAAATGAAGTTGAGATCCACCTCTAAGATATCATTATTCAAAACTATATACTGCACTGATTCATAAGCATGTCATAGCAGCTCTAAGGGAGATAATCAGTTAGTTTAAATGATTTTTAAAGGGACAAAAAACACAAAGCATAATGCCAACGCATGTTTTACTCTAGCCACTTTATTAAGGCAACTTTCTTTTATAATTGGCTGACAGTATATTTTCAGTGTCTTTATATGAAGTTTAAAGTTTAATACCACTTACATATGCAAAGTGCTTAATTGGGTTGTATGGATGAGATGATCATATGATCCACAAATTTAAGTCCTATCATACAGAACTAAGATAGGATTTATTAAGAAAAGGGCTGTTGGTCTAAGGTGTTAGGAGCAGATCAGCGGTTGGATGGTTCACTGATCCAGTCGTGTGACTTAAGGCTGCCTTACCATACCCTCCAACATTTTTTATTGGAAAATCAGTACACCCGGGGGGCCTGTCCATGAAGGGGGTGTGGCTTGTCCAGTGAAGGGGAGGGGCTTTAATCTATTTTTATTTTACACCTTATCATATGAGCTTAGAACTAACAAGAGAGGATCTTGTCACTTTAGCAGAGCTGTATGAGTCTGTCCCCGCAGCTCTGCTATAGTGATCAGATGCTTCAGGACTAAAAGTTGAGTATAGTGGAGAGGAAATTGCTGGGTCAGAATCCGGTAAAAAAGCCCTTTTAGCCGGCACAGACCATTAAAAAAAAGGTACTGTACCTGCTAAATAGGTACAGTTGGAGGGTATGCCTTATGGCAGTGTAGTAAGTCACTCACACATTCTCTGCACAATAGAGGGGAGTCACAGGGGAAGTTCACTCCCCTCTTCCCTGTGGAATGAAAATGACCCCACAAGTACAGAAAGCTTGTTTTCTCAAGTACAATGAATATTATTTTATACAATAGTTACAGTAAGTAATACTTCTGTCACGACCCTTTCCTCACCTGAGGCCTTCATGACTTATTTGTTACGCAAGGGGTTAATCACAACAGCCACTTGGTTTGTTGTACAATGACTAATGTCCCTTGTTCACCCCAAATGTGACCTATTACCAATAAGCTGCCATCACCAAGACTATTCACAGGAGGTCTTAGTCTCTCCTTTACACAAATCTAAAATAATTATGCTTTATCAGAATTATCATAACCTCAGAATGATCTCTTCTTTTACTACTAAGTAGCGTTTAATAACCAAGCTGGTATGAAACGCGAATCAGTAAGAACAGAGATATGAATTTATTAATTGATATTTAGAATGATAAGAATCACAATGCTTAGTTACAAAAGAATAACAAAATGGACATAGAACATGCCACACAGTTTCTTATAAAACAAAAAGGTGAAAACATAGGAAGAAGCACTTACACAAAGAAACCTTCCGGGTTGGAACAGACCAGAAATAAGGGACACCTCCTTCGTTTTGAAGATCCCATGAAGTAAACCAAAGTTATGTATCTGGGCTACGCTTTTAAAGCCAAAAAAATGCCCCACTCCAACAGCCCCCACCTTGGTGAAAAGTGACAGGTCTGTTTCTAGACAAACTCTTCTTCAGAGACCCTCAATATTCTTATTCATTTAGGAAAGAAGCCATAACCCTGTCTGCCTGACTACACTCAAGCTAGTGTAATAAAACAAAAAAAGATCCTGGCCGAATAAAGGTCACTCCATATTCTGATATTAATTTATACCCAAGATATTTGACTTATATCCTGACAACTTCTTCTGCAAAACATAAGAAAAAACATCATTTCTTCTTTTATAATAATGATATGAGAAGCAGGAAAGAGCACATAAATACAAGACAGGAAATAATCACTTGCTGTGTCTGTGATTTAGAAATTCTGCACTTATTAACTATTAATCACATCACATTCCCAGTATTTCACATGCTGACATGACAGCTCTGGCTTGCACCTTGTAAAGTAAGGCAATTAAATACTAGAGTATGTATAATTAGAAATACAGATGTAGATAATAGACTTATAATGAAATGCTTTTTTCTTTTTATATATTTCTACATTCTTTAACAAGTTTTTTTTCTTTTGGTCAAAAGAAAAATACCATTTGCAAGCATTACATTTGCATTTACAATAAATTATCCTTAAAAATGTGCAGATCAGTAGAATTCTGCAGCAGCACAGGTAAATATTAGCATATTTTATACATTGTATTGGTGACAGTACTGAATTCTATGTAAGTTTGGGGCTAGATTTACTAATCTGCGCAAAAGGAAAAATGTCTGTGTATAAAACTGATAAATACATTAACCCCCCACACTGTCACTTCATAAAAAATGTTTGGGGAAACTTGCTCATGTTTTATGGTAACTGCCCTGTGGTCGGATTCCTCTTCTATATCTGTCTAGCCAACAAGCTAATGAAGTCACGCCCTTTTTCATGGCACCAGTGAAGCCACACCCCCTTTTCCAAATTAATATTTTTTTCTTTCTTTTTTTTTTATAATTATTTTGGGATTATTTCTGGGCTACCAGAAACCCCCCCCCCATGGGTCCCTAACAGCCTAACAATGATCATTCTAACCTTGTGGGTAGCTCCAGCAATAGCATGTGGGGACTGTTTTTTCTACAGGGCTGCAGGTGACCTGCTAATAGGGTGGATTGAATTAAAGGTGAGTCCCTGGGGGGATGGTTGCCCCATAGCAACTGCACCCCTAGAACCCACTATAGTTGCACCCCTGATTTTACTCATCCCAGGCATTCTGTTCTGCTTTTCCACTCAGCTCAATAAAGTTATAGTTGTTTAACAGAAAAAAAGCCTCCACAAGCCTGAATCTATGTCAGTGAATGGCTGATCACAGTCATGTGATACTTCTTAAGACAGGAAGCAGGAAGTGCAAAGCTCGGAAAATCCAAATTTTTTGTGAATATGGAGTTTTTCCTCATTTCCAGATCTGAATTTGGTGGGAGGAACCGAGGCATAGCTCAGTTCAACTGGGAATCCCAAAATTCGGATATGGCGGATTTCACGGAATCCAAACCGATCATCTCTATTTATCATATATTTGCAAATATGTGTAACGGACATTTCTGTGCTTTATCTTAGAGATAGAATAGTATAGTCTGTTACTGGTTAATGGCAGTGTTGCTGGGGCATTTTCTTTCCTTTGATTTTGTTGCTAGCAGATTAACCCTGCCTTTCATGCACCTGTTTGCATTTACCTATAAATTGATCTGAGCAACTTCCATTTTATGTATTCTCTAGTATGTAATAAGAAAGTGAGAGCTAGAATTTGATTGGTTGCTAATGGCAACATCTCTACTTTTCCATTTCTGCAGTTTAGTAAATCTAGCCCCTCATATATTTTCTAGTTATAGACTAACACAGAGCTGTTTGTTTCCATTATAAAGGAATGAAATCCATACAGCATATGCACCACTTTAGGGAAAAAAAGGCAATTCATGACTTAAGCAAAGTAAAATCCAAATATACAGTTGCAAATCAAAACGCAAACAGAAATAGATTTGAGAGGAGAGGATTCCTTTCTTAACAGTAAATTGGAGTTCTGAGTTTCATTAAAAAAAACTATTCAGTGTACTGTAAGCATTTTCTCTGCATGCAGAATAGTAAAATAAAATTCATTTTCACTTGGTGTGTTGCAACATGGATTTGCAGATGGATTTAAAGTGCACATTTTCTTTTTTTTTTTTTTTTAATGCTGTTTTTTCCTCTTCTAAATGCCAAAACTTTATTCCTCTCCAACTGTACAGTTTTGGAAGATACAGTATTTCTACTTTAATGGTCTAGTGACGAAATGAGTCCCACATAGCAACACTTATACTGCATCTTGTTTCTCACATATGGTACTTTTTATCTCTAGTCCCTCACTTTAAAGATGGTAGTTTATGAGTTAAAGAATAATAGATAATATCCTATCTAGGCAGGGGCATTTTAAGAATTGAGGGGGCCCTTGTGCAGGATTTGTACATGGGCTCCTCCCCTTACCTGAGACAGGACTGTCAAAAGGGGTGGAGTCTAACTGCACTGTAAGACTCGCTCCCCTTTCGGCCCGCGAATAGGGACAGTCCCACCACAGGGGAAGGGGGGCTCATTCGACATCTGTTTCTTCCTTCCGGAAGATCTTAGAGGGAAGAAGTAGATGCCAAATGGCCCCTCTTCCCCTGCCAGCCCTGGGTGCAGTATGAATGCCACAGGGCCTGCTGTTCTGCACACCCTGCACCCATTATAGATACACCTATGTATCTAGGATATAAATGCGACTGCTAGGGAGGGTGGAAATGTATGAGGGTATATATGTAATCTGCTATAGATAGCAGCTCACTCCTTCGGAATCTGTGTATATCCCTATCAACAAATATAAAACAAAGTATATGAGGAGTGCATTAAACCTACCATAAAATATATTAAATTCACTGATATGAAATATACTCTATCTTTACAAATGTACAATTCAAACAAAAGAACCAGTATCTGCAGCCACTAAATTCTATAAATAAACATTCACAAAAAACACTTGTCGATACTTCACAACATCCATGGGCAATCATCGAACAGAGAAATGCGGTCTCTCGTATTGGTAGCAAAGTAGCAAAGCTGTGCTGGTTATAAGCAACGTGAGTTACAGTCTATCCAGCAGTATTAAAGTCCGTGAAGTTTATAATCATTCATATTTCAAAGCGATGCCCCCACATATTGGAAGTTGGATAATGATCTAGTTAAAATCAAACTGACGCATTTCATTGTCATCAGAGACAATATCATCAGAGAAAAGCGTACATTGTACATGTATGTTCATGTATGTTTCATCTTCTGATGAAATTGTCTCTGATGACAATGGGGTATATCCAGAACTACGTGTGCCGTACGTTTATTCGCGGAGCGTATTTTCGTGCACGTAAGTTCGCTACACTCCCCTCGGCACACCCCTTGCACGGACATATTTTGTCAAGATATGCTTCCCAAACCCTACCTTAACTTTTTCCAACGTAACCGCTGTCATACGCACGCGTACGTATGGGCTGCAGGAATTTACGCAGCTAAGCACGTCTATACTGTACACTATAAATACCACTCCCCGCCTACTTCATGTATTTCACACGTATTTTCGAGTAACATAAATTTGGCACGCCCACACGTAAGTATTTCCATGACACATACGTGAATGGCCCATACGTTCACAATTACGCTACGTGAATGTGCGTATTTTCTATGGTGCACATGCGCAGTGCGTTCTAAACAGCGATTTTATGTGTCTGCCACGCGTAAATTCGCTTCGAAGCGTTGTTCTGTATCAGGCCCAATGCTTATAAACATCATGGACTTTAATACTGCTGGATAGACTGTACACACGGCCGTGTGAATTCCATTTATTTATTTATTCATTTATTTATTTATTTATTCCATTTAACTTTATTGACTTCCATACATATTTCTAAGTTCGCTAGAGACTCTCAGGGGAACTTTAAAAGGACTGGTACATATGTATGCCAGCTTGTTTTGTCATATGATAAATTTGACTATTGAGTTGCACTAATTATTGTTTGATGTTTTTTGTGGCAATAAAGGTATTATACCCTTTCCTGCTCCTTACTTATATGCCTTACTTATACTTATGTGCCTATCGAATATAAAAGCCAGGGAAATCTAGTGATCTCTGGTTCCAACCCTTGGTATCCTGGTAGTCTGTACAGGCATTCACACAGATGGTCCTGGCCCAGCAACCATACACCCATTCCCCCTAGTATGTCGCTTTTATAGCTCCAGCACTACTTAAGTGACAGGCGACTTTATGATAATGTGGAAAACACAGATAGGGAAAGACACGCCCTAGGGGTGGGGCAAGATGATATGCCTCACAATAAAAACACAACCTAAGACTTCTTTAAGACTTCCCAGATGTGCTGAGATTTTAAAGGTCACCTTGTTAATTGGCAATGTGTTCATTAGTATACCATTATGTAACATTTCAAAAAAAACAACTGGTAAATCTGGGAACATAGCAAGTTGCAATTAAAAAATAATTCACTCAATGTTTTGACACCAATAACTTCCCATGTATGAAAAATGTACAGGAAATTTCGCCGTTGTAGTATATGGCCTTTAAATTGGCGAACGGCTGAGAACCTGGCCTTCTCCTAAACCCAGCAGACAATAACTTTGAGACACAAATAACAACACAGAGACTTAGAATTATGGTTATAAAAGGATATGCAGTTTATTAATTAGTTGTCTAACTGAAATTGGTGAATATGAGTTTATTGGGCTGAAAAAGGTGGCTGCAGATGCAATGGGAGTCAAGATCCTTGTCTATTCAAACAACAAAATGATATTAAATGAAGGCACCAGACATCTGTCACTCTCCTGCTATCGCACCTATAAACCAAGAAATGCCCCATTCACAATGGGGGTGGCTATCACCAGGACCCAGATGCCAGGGCTAAGTGTACAATTTGGAAGTAAAAACCCTGTGATCGTGTCAGACTCAAAACTCCTTCCCACATTGCGTCAACCTCAATGTCTGACTCCCATTACTTCTGCTGCACTGTGCCTTGTCTATAAAAGAAAGAACAAGTTAGCAACATCCTAGTCAAATAGGGAGGAAGAGAAAGGCTCAAGAACCAAAGTTGGCACACATCCTTTCCTCAGCCCATTTATACCATATCTTAGCTAAACAAATCCCACCCTTCCCCCTTTCTAACCCTTTCCCAATGAATACACACCTGTCTGTCTTGTCAGAGAGACGGCCATGTCCTAGTCTGGCATTTATCATCCCTCTGACCAATGGGTTCCTCATTTGCCATGAAACTGTAGTAAATGACTAAACAATTTTTGTTCTACAACCTATCTTTTATTGTGCTTACTTTTTATGTTATATAATAGTATATAACATAATCTATGCTAAGAACTAAAAGTTTTGTTTATGTGACTTTGTAGTAAAAAAATGCATTGCTACATTGGCAGTGGTATGCTAACATTGCTTCATTAGCAATCTAGGAAGCAGAAAGCAGGTGCAAAAAGTGCTGTTCATCCCCTACAGGAAAAAAAATCCAGTAGCAATTCCAAATAATCGTGACAAAGTTACAAAATACCCTTGAGGTGTAGCTGAATAGTAAACTTTAACAGCTGTTTCTTTAAAAGTTGCTGTGATGTTCTCTCATGGCAACTAGCTTTTAATGCAGAGCAGACTCTATGCATCCAAATAAACACATGACCTCGCAAAACTCCACCAGCCTTGAAGCAGCAATCTCTGAAAAACCATCGCTCATTTGTTTCATTTCAGTGACTTTCTGCAGAAGTCCCAAATGGTATATTCAGAACTAGGAGCTACGTGAATGAAATGTATTGTCACTATTCATTTCGATGCTTGACAGTCTAAACATTCCCTGTAGAAGCAATTGATTTATATTTTAAATCATTATGATCTGTTAAAGCTAAACTAGTTTCCAAATTACTTTTGCTAAAGAGGTGGAATTAATCACCCTTTTTTCTAAAGTAGAATTTGCCCAGATTATTACATTTAGTTATTTTAATATGAACTGATGAGTCTTTTTTTTTTCCTGAAAAGCATCTTAATAAAGTCCTCCAAAAGTCTTATTTACCCCCAGGTAATTTGTTATTTCTTGAAATGTAAAACAATATCAGGTGTGGAGGCTCATTGCTTTCAAATCTTTGCCAATGCAATTTGCAGACGTTAAGAATGCTGAATGGGATCTATTTGCATACATAGGATGTTCTGGAAATACTGCTGCAGTAAGCACATCTTTTGTAATGCCATTACTACAAAAGACACTTGATTTTATTTAGTATAATTAATATTATTTTTCACAAATAACAGCATTGGAATATATGAAGTGTAGCTCTGTAAAAAGGAATTAGTATGCATAATACATTGTAGCTAAAAAGAACTGGGAATCAATAAGTTTATTCTTGTTAAAAATCTTGCCATAAATCAGTACTAACAATTGCAACATAGGATCTGATTCAAAGTTGCGGCTTACACCTAATGTAGTGGCATGTGCAATATGGGAGCAAGGTGAAAAAGAGATCGCAAAGTGACCGATCGGCCTGTGATCATATCTGTGTGCTAAGTAATAGTGGAATAAGGTGTTTCACTATTTATTAATGAGAATGTGGGCACCAGCTCAGGGCTGTTATAACTGCTTGATGGAGAATATTTTTCTTCAGTAGAGCCCCTGATGCTAAATAGAAAACACATCTCATGCTATTTGCTTCTTCATATATGTTTGCATGCTTCAAATGCATACTCTTTACCTGCACCACCTACCCACAGTTCCTAATCACAGACACTGGATAAGGTGTACACATTTTCACTGCTTGCCTTCATATCTGTTGTGCTAAAACCATGAATCAGGATCATAAGGTGCAGGAATTAGTTTATGTATTGCATATTTTAGCAAGAAAGTGTTTTCTTTCAATACTTAATGTGACTGTAGCTTAATAAATCATAACAGTACTGAGTTTTATATTATAATGACTAAATGACATTCAGATCTATGATTAATGTCAAACACTAGCTAAAATTTAAAGTAAAATGTTTACTTATACAAACAATTAGTTGTGGACACTGATTTATAGCAGAAAATAATAATTAACATTTATTCAGTCATCATAATTAAGTCACACACAATAGCAAAAAAAATTCCTTTACCCCTTTTACCAGAACCAAAATAATGTAGCACTGCCTGCTGCCAATGTATTTATGTTTTGCTTGGTTCATTTTTTGTGCTTTTTGCTGAACAGTGGAATTAAATCACAGTGGCTGTAAAATCAGTCTGATTTATGTCACATAACAGTGTTATTTCATTTCTGATTGTTTTTGTGCCACCAACTGACCTTCGAGGGCCTGGCATGCTGTGAAAAAAAGTTGACTTTCATACCATGCAGTGTCTATTAAAAATATATTTTATTGCATTTCAATTGTAAGCATGAAAGATGTCAGGATGCCAAGAGGGAAAGGTTAACTTAACTAGTTTGCATAAATATGCTTGAATGCATCACTCTCAGTTTGCTTATGTTTATTTGAGTTGTAGTATTGGGCCTGGAGGCGATGAAAATAATATACCAGTGAACAGTACCTATCCTACATTGAGTGTATTTTAGTCTACATCAGTGTGTGTTTTTGTTTTGTTACGCTCTTAGCTATTATATTTATATATGTATAATTTTCAGTTTCATTGCGATTGAAGAAAATCTGTAGTTAATTCTGATTGAAATGAAAAAATATGATATTTCGTACATATTAGACCCGATGTAGAGGACTTAATATGCATTTTAATATAAACATTTAATATGCGTTCAGGTCTGCAAGTCTTACACAACACAATTGTGACACTTATTAGACTGCACCTCTATTGTATATGGACTATGCTAGAATGCACAATGTATTAATTGCACTGGTTTACATGTCAAGTGCAAAAGCTTTACACAATATATAAAACACTACCTGGCAAATATTTACGTCTGTGAATCAGCACGACTTTGTTTATTTCTGTAGTCTTCCCCAGGTGTTTTAAAGAATTGTGCAATAGAAACTAATCCAGACTTAAGCAATGGACTGAGGGCCGTATTCACAGATCCGTTAGTTCTAAGTACGCAATTATATGCAAGCCACCACCCATGACACTCCCCTCACACGGACAGCTTTATGTAGACTTCCGCCACCATAGAGCACCCTTATCTTTACGTTTGCATTTACTTGCGTATGTAGCTAACTGCACTATCAACTGGTCATTTAAATGCCCCCCCACCCACTTTAACGTAACTTTGTCCATACGGATTTCAACCACACCCCTCCGTACGTATGTCCCCAAGTGCGATTCACACGTACGTGCCAAATGGACTTCCGTGCGTAAAATCAACAAAAAAAGCGTAAATAAAGTTACTTCGAACGTAAAAATACGCACGGAACACACACACAAACGGATCTGTGAATACGGTCCATACGACTTAAGCAATTAAGAAAATGCCTGTGTTTCATAACCGCATAGGTGTGAACATAAGGCTTCCTGCACACATCTGGATCCTCAGTACTGGAAGCCTTTCTGACTGACTGTGGGATGGAAGGGGGATTTAAACTGTACAATGAAGGGTTTGGTTATGTGAAGTCTTGATTTCTATGCCATCCCCATTTTACCTGGAAACACGGAAATATTAAGGTAAAGTCCTGCTCTCGTAACTCTGAGAGGAGTGTCCTCCCCTTGGGCCTGATCCAGAGCTACGATGTTACACTGAGCACTGTAGCGCTCAGCGTAACATCGCTGCTCTGGCCCGACACTCCCCCTTGTAGGAGCGTATTAACTCTCCCTTACGCCGGCTGAAGGCTACCCTAAATTCTACGATCGGGCGTTTCCATAGTGACGCCGGGCAACATATGCCCGACACATGCGCATTACGGCTACAGCCGCCGTACTAGCGACGGCGGCCGTAGCTCTGGATCAGGCCCCTTGTCCTTAGGTAAGTTAGGATTCCGTGGGATCTTTGCTGCTGACAGGCTTGCAGCTTGACCGAGTGCAGGATCTGGTTCATAGTTACTGTGACAGGATCAGACTTCAGTAACACAAGGTAAAAGAGGCATGAGTTTAACCCCTTAAAGTTATTCTGTGATGTAGCAAAATAAAATATGAAGGGTAAACATTGTTTTTGGAAAAAAATTGCAACTCTTTCTGAATTTGTAAAGCAGATTGCGTATATCCAGTGCATTTTGTTGATGCAAGACCTCTTTTTTGTCCTGAGAAGACATATAAATAACTAGGGGCCTGATCCAGACCTACGCCATACGCCCTGTGCGGGCGTATGGCCCCTTCCTTACGCCGGCTGAAGGCTAATCTGAATTTGCAGATTGCGTATATCCAGTGCATTTTGTTGATGCAAGACCTCTTTTTTGTCCTGAGAAGACATATAAATAACTAGGGGCCGGGCCTGGACCTACGCCATACGCCCTGTGCGGGCGTATGGCCCCTTCCTTACGCCGGCTGAAGGCTACCCTAACTTCAGCCGGCATAAGGA
>WWET01003640.1:134876-160805 GCA_011038615.1 Limnodynastes dumerilii
GCCCTGGTGGCAATCAAAAAGTGGCCAAGTAGGTAGTGTTTTTCCCTGGGTAGGTCCTCAGGGTAGAGGTGTAATAATGCTATCTGTGGGGACGGGAGGATGGGATGATTTAATACTTTAGATGCCAGCGCGAACACGTCCTCCCACAGAGGGCGTATTTTAGGGCAGGACCAGAACACATGTAATAGGTCACCCGTTAGCCCGCAACCACGCCAGCAAATTTTTGAGGACGCTGGCCACATAGTGTGGAGTCTCGCAGGGGTAAGATATAGCCTGTTTAGTATCTTAATGCCCATCTCAACATGATTAGAGCATCTGGACATCTTAAAGATTTGAGCAGACAGTTTAACCCATTGTTGTGGTGAGATCATGATACCCAGATCTTTTTCCCACCGGAGGTGCGGAGGAGCCTTACTCTCAGATGAATCCGCAGAGATTATGAGCTTGTACCAGAAAGAGATGGCACCCGCACTACCCCCTACAGATAAACGTTGCTGAATATCATCCGGAGGGAGTTGCAAGGTATTGGGGGTTTGTAATGTGGCAGATACCCAGTGGCTAACTTGGAGGTAGCGAAAAACTTCAGAGGCAGGAATATTAAAACGGGTAACCAGCTCTGAAAATGGGCGTAGTCGCTTCTGGGGCAGTAGATGATCCAACTGGCACAGCCCCTGCGTACTCCAACTAGTAATCGTGAAATTGGGAATAAACTGAGACAAGGCCGAGATGGGGAGGTTTCTAGTTGGGAGAACCAGATTAGTATGGCGGCCCAAGAACCGGTCCCAGACTTGCAGGGAATCCTTAATAGAGCGTAGGGGAGGATCTATAGGGGGTCGGTTTTTACTGGGCAGCCAGAGCAGATCCGGGAGGGAAATGGATCGGAGCAAGCTAGCCTCCAATGCTACCCAGGGCTTCCGAGACTCAAGGCGAGACCAATCTCTTAATGGAGCTAACAGACAGGCCATATGATAAGCCCCCAGGTCCGGCACACTCAGTCCGCCTAGGTCTTTAGGAAGGGTCATACGGCGCAGGGCAATTTTAGGTGGCTTATCTTTCCATATGTACTTAGACATGAGCTTAGAGAATTTATCTATCTCTGATTGTGGAGTGAGGTATGGGATGGCTCGAAAGATATACATGAGTTTGGGCAATAAAGACATTTTAAATGCTGCAATCCGGCCCAACCACGATATTTCGTGCAGCATCCAAGATGTAGCTAATTGGGAGAGTTGCGTGTAAAGAGGGGTAAGGTTTTCCGAGAGGACATCCTCCACAGTACATGTTAAATGTATACCCAAATACACTAAAGATTTATCTTTCCAGGAATAGGAGAATGTACGTTGCAAGGAGGCCAAAGAGGCGGCGGGAAGATTAAGAGGTAGTGCCTCAGTCTTAGTGGTATTCAATTTATAGTATGAAACAGCACTAAAGCGATCTAAAATAGAGTGAAGCTCCCTGAGGGCCGTTTCAGGATTTGTGACGAACAGAAGCACGTCATCTGCAAATAAGCAGAGTTTATGGGTAGTGTTATTAATAGAGATACCGGGAAAGTTAGGGGAAGTTCGGATCAGGTGCGCTAAGGGCTCCATGGTAAGGGCGAACATCAGGGGGGACAAAGGGCACCCCTGCCGGGTACCATTTGTGATGGCAAAGGGATCAGACAAAAACCCATTACTAAAGACTCTCGCACTGGGGCCCCGGTATAACGCATCAATGGACTTGGAGATCGTCCCCTGAAATCCAAAGCGGCCGAGTACTGCTCTCATATAGTCCCAGTGTAATCGATCAAATGCCTTTTCGGCGTCGAGCGAGAGTAAGACGAGTGATGTGGAGGATTGATTAGCCCAATCCACCACATCTAAAACTCTACGGGTATTGTCTGACCCCTGGCGCCCTAGAATAAAACCCACCTGATCCGGGTGAACGAGGGCAGGAAGAAGGGGGGCCAGACGGTTTGCTATCAATTTAGCATAAAGTTTAATATCAGTGTTTAAAAGGGCTATAGGTCTATAGTTTTTAACATCTGTAGGGGATTTACCTGGTTTGGGGATGGTTACAATTTGGGCTTCCAACATTTCCGCTGGGAAGATGCCTGTCTCGGAAGCAGCGTTATAGAGAGTGGTGAGAATAGGGGACAACGTGTCTGAGAAAGTAGAATAAAAGTTATTAATAAAGCCGTCTGGGCCCGGGGCCTTGTTATTGGAAAGAGATTTAATAGCTAGGGCAACCTCCGCTCGTGTCCAAGGGAGATTCAGGGCTTCCAGAGTGGATTGTGCCATTGAGGGTAGGGGGAGGGAGTCTAGGAAACCCGCGATCAACGCTGGGGTAGGCTGCGGAATAGACACATCACTATGTAAGTTATACAGGCCGGAGTAATATGCTCCAAACGCATTAGCGATGTCGCGGGGGTTGCAAAGCTTCTGCCCAGTGTTATCGCTTAAACATTTGATTCTGTTGCGTGCCGTTTGACCCCGGAGTTTACGTGCGAGCAATCTGCCTGCTTTATTGCCAGCAACATAGTACTTTTTTTTTTGCAGTGCAGTCATAGCGTTATGTGTCTGCTTCTGAAGGTGTTTATTGAGATCTGCTCTGACCTTAGTTAATTGCTCTTTGGAAGCTACAGTAGGGCAGGATTGGTTGAGTAGTTCAAGATGGGAGAGTTCTGCTTCAAGATCTAGTAATGTTTGAATATACCGCTTGCGCAATCTAGCACTTACTTGTATAGCCGCTCCCCGTACCACTGCTTTAAGAGCACACCAGAGGGTAAAGATAGAGGTATCTTCAACTTTATTCGTTTGGAGATACAAATCAAGAGCTTGTTCAATCTCCATCTTGGCTTCAAGGGAGGTTAATAAATGAGGTTGGAGCCGCCATGGTCTAGGTAAGAACCTGGGAGAATTAGTAGTCCATGTCCATACCACAGGAGCATGGTCCGACCATGTAATAGGTAAAATCTCGGTTGATTTGGAACTCTGAAGGGTCCATTTATCCAAAAGGATTAAATCTATTCTAGAATAGCTATTATGGGGATGTGAAAAAAAAGTATATTCCCTGGCGGAAGGGTGATATATTCGCCATACATCATACAAATCGTATTCCGCCATAACTTTCCCGAAGGCTATGGAGGGGTCGCTAGAAGGGGCATTCAAATTTCTAGGGGGGAGGGATGACTTATCAATTTTAGGGTTAGGGGCTAGATTAAAATCCCCCATTATGATGAGGTGGCCTTTGCGAATTTTGGATACGTCAACGCAGAGTTTACGGAAAAAGGGGACCTGGCGAGTATTCGGGGCATATGCGCTAACAAGGGTAACTGGTTTAAGTTCTTATTTTCAATCTCTGAATCAGGGCCTAAGTTTTTAGCACTAAGTATAGCAGTATAGAAGCAAGTTCAAAAAACACCTGCTCTGTCTATGTACATTTCTGTGCGTTAAGCAGGACTGGTGCTAGGTCTCTGGGCACCTTAGGCAAAGTCCTGGCTGACAGCTGCGTTTTTTGATTAAATGGAGCGCCACTAGCCTATTTTCTTCCGTGTGTTTTTTTCTATCACCTCCTATAAAGGAGGAGCCAGCAACCCCGCTAAATCAGCTTGAGAAAGTGTCTGCTATGACACGAAATGCGTTGCTGTGACCATCCGCTAAAATTGTGTTGTGTTGTGGAGCGCTGGACCCGATCTGTGACTGTACTGAGGTTCTTAGCAGGGCATAACAAATAGTGTCTGCCGGAGTCAAGTCGTTTTGCCGCTTTGAACGCACCCTGGCGGTCGTCTCGTGAGCTGGACTGTGGATCCGGTACTTCCATTTTCTATTACAGCACAGTCAAGGACCGCTCCTGAGTCACATACCTTTACTGATTGGAGATCGTTAAGTTGGATTTGAGCACCGGGCTGGCCACCCGCTGCTGTGCTTACTGGTGAGACTCAGAAGGACGTATGATACTTCCCCTCACAAGTCGGGTAACATCCTCTTAATCACTTTGTCTCCCATTCAACATTCTAGTCTGTGATCTCAATCTGGGACTCTCCAACCACATTTGTGCATCAAGCGGTGATATTTTATGACACTCATTTGTCTTTATATTTGCTTTTTACTTGATATATTTTATTTTAATAAATGTGATTTTTGATTTACATTGGTGTTGATTTTTCAGCCATCACAGGTAGATCCTGCATGTTAATCATCTGCACACTTATTTTCGTGCAGGTTTTTCAATATTTATAATTTTTAAATCAGATCTCAGCGCTGTCTTTCCCTTTTAGGTTTTGTTAAGTCCTGGCTGTCAGCCTCGCCTATATTTTTCCCCTGCACAATGGGTTGAGCAAGAAAAGGCACCCCAGAAGCCACCAGTTTATGAAATCCTTAAAATGGCACAGCAGAGGGGGACTCTACAGCCCAGCTGTTTTCAGACCTGCAACTAGGTTTATGTTTTCTTCCTCCATAAATACTGCACCATCTCAGGGCTTACGTAACTGGATGAAGACTATTCTTCAGTTCTTCAATTAAATCCCCTGCACACAGTGATCACATTTAGGCATCTATGACATCTCAAAAATCACAGGAACTCTATAATATGTGTCTCATGCATATGTAAAAGCATAGGACTTTCTGTAGGTTTTTTTTTACCAGCAATACCAGTGAAGTCTATGAGTCATCACTTTCTGCTAAGAGGGTAAGCCATAAAAACATGGAGCCCCAAAACAGGGCTGCCTTCATAAAATGCGGGGCCCGGGACACAGCCATGGACTTGTTTTAACAGCGGGAATACCATCAGCTCTGTACCTAGGACAAAAGTCCCGTCTGTCTCCTCTGATGTCGGTCCCGCTCCGAAAGTGGACTATTTTATGGAAGTGCACAGCTCTGTAATATATAAACTGTAGGGTCTCTCAGTTACATCTCAAGAATTTATTCTAAATACAATTTTAATAGGTAACTATTCACTCCAGTTAATGATGGCAAAATATGTACAAATCACAAGAGAATTCTAAATGCCCTAACTTTATATACATTACACCTGTATAGCATAGCATAGAAGGTCAAAGACAATAAAAATTAACACAATAGTCAACAACATACATTAAAATTGTAACACAAATAAGAAATCACCACAAAGATCCTACTAGTCTAAATGGAGTGAAATCTCTCCCTCACCAGATTCTAGCGACCTCAGAGTCAGACACAGAAATCTCCAGCTCTGCAGCCAACAATGACTTTGTGAGAGAAACTTCCTCTCCCAGCGCATCATGCAACCTTCTCTGGTTGATGGCTGAAGAGATCTCCTATTTTTGACAGCCAGGAAACTCCCCTCCCAGCAGCCTGACACTAAGACTACCCTCCCCACACCCTAAGCCTAAGCCTTGCTTCCCTGCAGCTTGACCCTAAGACTCCCCTCCCCGCAGTCTGACCCTAAGACTCCCTTCTCCACAGCCTGACCCTAAATCTTCCATCCCCACATCCTGACTCTAAGACTCCCCATAGGCTCTTATCCCTAAACTCTCTATAGAGTCCCCTGTAATGCTCACCTGTCCGGTGGGTCTGTGGTGGTGCAATAAGTCTGCGGTCAGCATACTTACCCATTCATTAGTTAAAGTTTCTAATAAGTACCATTTTCAAAAGAGACAGCCAAAAAATTACTTTCGGCTGCCTGTGTTTCTAAAAAGGATTTTTAGAGGCAATGAATGCATCCCCTCAATAGTGAAATTTAGGGACCCCTCTGTACCTTGGGGCCCATCACAGCTTTCCTTGTCTCTCCCCTGTCACCAGGCCTGTGCAGAGCAGTCAGTGGATTTGCACTTCTGCTGCCCAACAACTCTGGTTCAGGTCCTATATGTATTAGATGTGGCATAAATTGTAACCATGCAAGTTTCAGTTGGACAAGATTCTCCTCTATCAAAAGACAGGTCATTAATTAAAATGGTAAAGTGTTATATGATGTCCAAATATTAGCATTGAGAAAGGGGAGCAACTAATTACATACCTCCTAACTGTCCCGATTTGAGTGGGACAGTCCCCCTTTTTGAGGAATCAGACTCTTGGGGACAAAGTTGTGTTTTTAGTTTTTTTTGTAAAGCCCTGCCGCGCTGTTTATGCAGCAGGGCTTTACACTGCACAGTACAGGTAATACAGGGCTCCTACGGGAGACTGTAGGACCAAACCTGTTACTGTGAATGGCAGTGACCGAACCTATGCAGTCACTGCCATTCTACAAACAGATTTGGTTCTACAGGGCTCCCGTAGGAGCCCTGTATTACCTGTACTGCACCACGTGACCGCATATGGGGAGACGCAGCAGCAGGAGGAGGACGCAACAGCAGAGTTCCGCGGAGAGAGGGAGAAGACTTTAAAGGGACAGACAATGGAGACTGGACTTAAGGGGCAGACAATGGAGGCTGGACATAAGGGGCAGAAAATGGAGGCTCAACATAAGGGCAGACAATGGAGGCTGGACATAAGGGGCACACATGGAGACTGGATATAAGGGGCAGACAATGGAAGCTGGACATAAGGGGCAGAAAATGGAGGCTGGACTTAAGGGGCAGACAATAGAAGCTGGACATTTAAAGGGACAGACATGAAGGCTGGACATTTAAAGGGGCAGACAATGGAGGCTGGACATTTAAAGTGGCAGACAATGGAGGCTGGACAATCAGGGGCAAACAATGGAGTCTGGACATTACGTAGGAGCCCTGTATTACCTGTACCGCACCACGTGACTGCAGATGGGGAGACGCAGGAGCAGGAGGAGGACGACGCAGCAGAAGAGCTCCGCGGAGAAAGGGAGAAGACTTCAAAGGTAAGTAACTGAAGAGGCTGGAAATAAGGGACAGACAATGGAGACTGGACTTAAGGGGCAGACAATGGAGGCTGGACATAAGGGGCAGAAAATGGAGGCTCAACATAAGCGCAGACAATGGAGGCTGGACATAAGGGGCACACATGGAGACTGGACATAAGGGGCAGACAATGGAAGCTGGACATAAGGGGCAGAAAATGGAGGCTGGACTTAAGGGGCAGACAATGGCTGGACATAAGGGACAGACATGAAGGCTGGACATTTAAAAGGGCAGAGAATGGAGGCTGGACATTTAAAGTGGCAATCAGGGGCAGACAATGGAGGCTGGACAATCAGGGGCAGACAATGGAGGTTGGACATTTCAAGGGGCAGACATGAAGGCTGAACATCACAAGGGGCAGACAATGGAGGCTGGACAATCAGGGGCAGACAATGGAGGCTGGACAATCAGATACAGAGGCTGGACATAATAATAAGGGGCAGACATGGAGACTGGACAAATAAACAGGGAGGAGACATATGGAGACTGGACATAATGATAAGGGGCAGACATGGAGGTAAGACAAATAAAGGGGCATATATGGAAGCTGGACATATGAATCCTGGACAAATAATAAGGGCAGATATATGGATGGCAGGCCTAATAATAAGAGGCAGACATATGGATGGTTGTCAAATAAAAGGGGCAGGCAGTAGACCCGCTGGTCTGTGCGGTGCAAGACACAACCACTTTCCTAGACACGCCCACTGGGTGGTACAAGACACCCCCCTCTACCAGGTCGTAAAATTTTCTCCCTCTTTCGAATTCTCAACTGTTGGGAGGTATGTAATTATAAGGCTGGACTCAGACTTCCACAATGGTCTGAAAGTCTGCATGGAAGAGGGGAGTGAACCTTTCACCCTGTCACGTCCCTTTCTCATGCACACTTTGCAGCAGTTATGCTGCCATATGTCTACCTTAAGTCCTCAATGTGGATCAGTGATCTATATAATTACTGATCCGCATGGAAATCTTTGAACCAGTTTCCTGGTTCTGTATAACTTAAATGCTCACCCCGTCTTACTGGCGGAGGTTTAGCGGGCAGAGGGAATGGGTCTCCCTGCTTGTTATGCTTTCCTAGGGCCTCATTTACTAAGGGAGATTTGAGTAAAATCGCCGGAGATTGCAGTAGTTTACCAGGGATTTGCAACTCTCTGGATTTACTAAAGCAAAATCTCCACAAACTCTCCGGAGATGAGTGGAGAATTAAATCTCCAGTGTTTAAATCTCTCTGGCGATTTTTTACATGAGGAGCATACAAATCTCTGGATTTACTAAGGGGAGATTTTCAAAATCTCTGGAGTTTGGCCTTAAAGTCTCCAGAGTTAAATCTCAGGGGGTCTGTGGAGACATTGCTTAAATCGCTAGCAAATGGTCATGTAATCATGAGTGGTATAAAAGTAGGGTGTAAATGTATTTCAGCTGCTTGTTTAGACTCAAACAAAAGCTATGGCTTTTTGTGTGCTTCATATGCATAGTGGATATTTATTGTGCAGTTTAGCCTTAATAAGGGCAACAGATAGGACAGAGCAACAGGTGTACCACAACCATCAGCAACCCCTGGTTGTAGGTAGCGCCTAACACAGTCAAAGTCTAAATAAATGTAAGGGCATAAAATAAAGTTATATTAAATGTGATTGTAAAATATATATATATATAAACCAGTACATATTTAAATGCTAAAAGATAGTTATTTTATAATGTGTAATGGAGCTCTGGAGACATGGTCAAACACATGTTGCTGGTCTCATTCAAGAGAGGAACAATGCTGGTCAACACAGAAAATGACCATACAAACAGGCTTTGGGAAAGTCTGCAAAAGAGCACAAAGATACACACGAGCCCGTTCATTCACTGTGTATGTGAATCAGAACGCGCGCGTATTCACACGCACGAGCGTATCTTCGCGGGCTTTTGAACTTTATTTATTCATTGTGTTACAATGTTTCTGTATGTATTTTCTGTATGCTGGTAAAACAGCAGTATTCCGATATATTTAAAAGTAATGTTTAATGCCTGTAGGAGGTTTAAACTGCAATTTATCATGGAGTGACATGTGTAAATGTTTATGTAATCATGTTTAGTAGTGTTGTGTAGCTCTATACATTCTGCAAATATTGGTGAATATTATGTTGCGATCGCATATTGCAATAACAAATTATTACTGTTACTAGATATTGGTATGAAATGAGTTTAGATAGCTCAGGTAATTAAGTGTGTTAATTAGATCTCCAGACTTGAACAAAGACTCCAGAATTGACCAATGAAGGACCAAGGATTGAAAATCAATGGCGACCGGTCATGATGTCATTAACCTTTTGTCTGTAAAATGAATATAAGCAAATGCTGTACCATGCTGTAGTTAGAAGGTTTTGTACAGAAATCTTGGACAGATCTGCTCCTACACTGTTGGTTTGGTATCCTGTATCTTGGCTGTATTTTTGCTGTTATTCTTGGAGTAAAGATTCTTCTTTCTACATTGGAATACAACTTGCTAATGGAAAATGGTCACAGGTGACATTTTCACATTACTTAATTAATGTGTTAAGTGAACTGATTAAATTGTTGCGCCCTTATATCTGCTTCACTTGCCGTTATCTGAAGTTACACTTTTATCATCTGTCTGGATTTTCCAATGTCCTTGGCAATAGATTGCACACATATTGCACTAAGGCAAGGGCACATTTATATACCAATCATCACCTTTACCACTCATTAAATGTGCAGATGGTCTGTGATGCTAATAGTGTTCTGTGTGTCTTACGATTTTTTACATAACATCGGTGATTTTAAAGCAAACTCTGGAGATCTACTGTGAAACAAGCATTTTCATAACATTACATTTATACAAATCGCGGGCAACTCCGGAGTTGAAAATCTCCATAAAAAATCTCCCCCTAGTAAATACAGAGATTTTTGTGAAAAAATCTCCACTCAGCTACTGAGATGTATGGAGATTTTTTTTGGAGATTTAAATCTCCCCTTAGTAAATGAGGCCCCTAGTGTACAGAATTGCATTTCCCTGTCATATCATCTGGTGCGCACATAGGCAGGTGTTACAGTTAAGCTTACTTATGCAAGAGGCTTATGTAAGTAGCCAAACATACAGGGCTCTGGATCCAGTCTATAGTTATCACTTATAAATGGTAAGTTTGGAACAGCATAGGCCACTTTACCATTTGATATAGTTACTGCTAATAATATGCTATGAGTTGTATTTTTACTCTAGGAAAAAAAAAATGTTGCATGACCACTGACTGCAACACATTCAAACACAGCCCTACAGACGTGCGATACACTGGACCATACTAAATATTTTTACATTTTAGTTAACTTATTATTAGTTTTTAAATTACATTGTTTTAAAACAAAAGTGCCCAACCGCATGGATCTTTGAGTTGGGGAAAGAAATTACCACGCAAATCAATATATGTTTGGGTGTTCTTCATAGGCTCCTGCATTGCTTAAAGGATCTGGACTAAACTTGGGAAACATACTCTTCGGGGTCAGGGCCCAAAACTGTTTAGGGAACAGGGCTTATGGAAAACAGGATGTGGTTTGAACAAATAAGGTCAGTAGCGGGCACAGTTTGACTGGACAGGAGGCAGATCTTAATTTGAATGAAGGATTTGGAAGACAACTTTGTAGAAGTTGGATCCCATAAGACCTACTAGGGTTGAGATCCCGCTTGGTATACGCTGGACAGAACTTCGACCCAGGATGTCTGTTCTGGGTCTTCCACTGAATGCATTTGGACGACATCCCTTCCTGATTTTTTATATAAAATAATTGAGCTGTAACTCATTTTGGAATTAAGATACATTAGTTCACTTCATTTAGTTAAAAATGTTGTCATTATCAACATTTGTCTTTGAAACACAAATCACTTTAATATTTGTAATGACATTATTTCATTAATTTCTTCTTGACTAATAAAAATTGGTGACAATTATACTTATAAAATACTACATAAATGTTTTATTTGTGTTTTGATTCAGTAATGTTTCCCAGTGTAAATTAATTTGACTTTGACTTACAAAATGTATTGTTTTTCAGAGGAGAATGCATAATATGTTATTCTGATCATGAATTCAAATTTATAGCTGCTTGCCATTGGAACTTTTTTAATCAAGGGTTTCATCTATGTCTACTTACAGTGTAAATGGGATGTTTCCCATGAATAGTGAAGACATAGTGCTAGGAGTTGGATTGACGTTGCAGAAATTTCTGTGAATTATTCATGGGTAAAGATGAAATCTTTTTCAACAATAAGTATATAATCCCATGATTAAAAACCGTATTGTGCACAACATTGGTATAATCTTTCAATTACTAAACTTGCAAAAATGCAAATTAAAAAATTATAGTTCTGAAATGGCCTAGACTGCACCTATACCACACCTCTAAGATGTCTTCTCCTTTATTTAAATGGTTACAATTGTACTACTTTTACACTGGTCCCCCAATGAAATAACTTGTCCATTTGCTTGGCACTTATCATTTATGATGCAGGTTTCCTGTAGCTTCTTTCCCCTTCTTATTTTCACTGATAGCAGCAGGCAGGTCCTCATTGCCCCAGATTATTTCCTCTGCAGACTGGGTCACATACAGCACCATCCTGGGATATTTTATTCTCAGTATGAAGGCCTCGAAAAGATTAATAATATCTTCAATCTCACAAGACTTTAACCTCTCACCAAATGACCATCCACAGTAAAAAAAAAATGAAGTAGATGCATTACACTAGTTTACTCGCCAATCTAAGCTTCCAGGTATGCCCAAATTAGTAGATGTCCTACCCCCTATCAGTAGACCCTACACTGCTGTGAAACCAGACTCGGACAGCAAATTACAAAATTAGTCTCTTCTGTTTGTGAATTAGTTAATTATGGGCACACATTTAATTTGGGTGTAGTTGTTCTGAAAATGGTTTTCAGAAATATTGAATTTAATATTCCAATTTCAGAAAAGACTTGATACAGTGTGCATACGTTTTAGGTTTTGCACTTGACAGAATTAGTAAGAAGATAAATGTAGGATGAACTTCTTACATCCTTCATCTATTACTCATTAGGATTGAGCCAATATTCTCAATGTGTACTGCTCATTATTTCTGTTAGGATCACATTTGTTGATGAAATTCGGTGACATAGTGCCAGAGATCTCTACAGTGGAATAAGTCATAAGTGTGTAATTATCATATTAGCATATTATTTATTCTCTGATTAAATAGAAAGTGCTTTACAACCATGATTAGTCAAAACAATAATAATTGCTTTCTGTCCAACTTGCTTAAGTCCCTTCTGACCAGAACCCCATTAGGTATATATTAATTACTGTGGGCTGGATCCAGACAGCCAATCTCTATAAACACAAATCTGTGAGCAAAATATTTGGAGGCATCTGCTAGTACTTGGCAGCACTATCCATACATGTTTATGTGTGCCCTTGTTAACCTCATCAACTCACACTGAATGAAATCCAACATACAGTACAGAAACCACCTTTAGTTTTCAGTGTGAAAATCTAATAAATTGGCAAATGGGACACAGAGGGAAAGTAAAGTGTTAAGTGAAGTGTTACATCTATGGGTATCTGATTTTTATGTCAACAGTCAAGATCTCAGCAGGTCAAATTGTTGACGGGTAAAAATGTTGACATTTGAGAATTATGTTAGTATTACATACATAAGACATATATTATTCAATTTCTGAAATGTTTTATAAGTCACCTTCATTACACTAAGTTTACAGGCATTACATACGAATACTAACATAATACTCAACTGTCAACATTTTGACCTGTCAACATTTTGACCTCGCAACATTTCATACCATTCCCCATCTAGGTGGGTCAGGATGCATTTCAATAGATTATTACTATTATGATATTTTCACACAGTTCTCTGAGCATGCAATCTAACTGGAGATGTCATGGTTATTTTAAAATGTAATAAAAGATCATTTTTAACATAATGTATTGCTAATGCTAGGGCAAGTGCAATAAGTACTGCAGATGGGCGTCCGGCCATAAAAGTGCCTTCTGCGCTGGATTCAGCTTTCAGTACTGGCTGACAGTTTCTTCAATAGAGTGAACAGGTTTTTTCGCACTGCTGCATCATTGCCTAGCAGAAGCAGTGCCGGAGGGGGTGATTGGAAGGCTGGAGACACACGAGGGAAAGATTGGAAGGCTGGAAACACACAAAAGGGGGAGATTGAGAAGCAGTGCCGGAGGGGGTGATTGGAAGGCTGGAGACACACAAGGGAAAGATTGGAAGGCTGGAAACACACAAAAGGGGGAGATTGAAAGACCATAGACACACAAGCAGTTTATATTAGGAGACAAGAGACATACAAGGTGGAAGGATTTGATAGCTGGAGACACGCAAAGGGGGCTTATCGGATGGGCAAAAACACATGAGGGAAAAGATGTCTGAAGACACACAAGGAGGAGGAGTTGATTGGATGTCTGGAGGCACACCAGGGGGAGATTGGTTGGGTTGGCTTGGCTATAGGACACTATGTATATTCATATATATATTCATATATATATATATATATATATATATATATATATAAAATAGAATGCTGCACGCCTCTATTGTTCAACAATTGGGTGCAGTAATCAAAGGAGTAATCATATGTCAACAACATCCAGAGGGATGTAAAAAACCGCACACCACAAAATCAAGCATCAGAAATGGAAACAGAGCAATAGAAAAATCAAAGACAACAAATGACATGAGGATGGGGGCCAATTCAGTAGAAAATAACAATCGGTGGATATATAAATAAATTCACAAAACAATCATATTGGGAAGTCCAGCAGAATACAAAAAATAGCAAAAAAACGATTGTGTAAATGAGTAGAACTGTTCTTGTCTTTATTTAAATATAAAATTTCGTTATATCCAAAGATATAACTGGGAACAATGGTCATATATTGTGAATGATATATTGTTAGATAGTGGAACATTCAAAATTCTCATCTTAAGCAAATCCTTATCTTCTCCATTGCTTCTTATATTGATTTTTAGGGCTGAGCCACCATTACCAGTGTATAGCGCTCATAATTGCCATTGGCATCACCTATGATGATGAAATTAGGTGACATAGTGCCAAAATGTTGATCATTTATTAAGTCACTGCCATCAAAATTGAGATTAATCTTGGAGGAGATTTCTGTAATGGAATAAGTAATAAGGAGTTATCACATGTAATGAAACATACAGGATATGATGCTTGATAATTACGGTAAATAGAAAATATTTTCTTTTTTTTAAAAAGTGGGAATTGAATATTGTTAATATGTATTGATTGGGTGTTTACTATTTGAATACCTAGGGTTACCATTTGACAAGTTACAACAACCAAACCACTAGAAAAAACATATGTAGAACTCTATATTGATGAAATAATAATACCATATATGGAGGATAACTCTTTACAATTACTGTAAAGTTACTGTGATCCAGAAATGCCCAAATGACCATAACGTCATTTTCTCAACTGACCAGGAGTTCTTGATTATCAAAGTGTAGGGAGGGTAAGATAAGGCCCTTCCCGGGCTGAAGCGCAGACAGTGATGTCGCTAGCCTATGTATTTAGTTTAGTTCTCATTATCATTAGCTCAGCGGGTCTCCTTGGTTTACTTTTCATTACTTTTCATTAGTTGTTGATTTGTTTCATTTCAGAATCTAGATGTGCCTATTATGTCAGTATCTATATATGTAATAATTGATTAGCGGTTTCTTATATATCTGTAACAATTTGCTTCTTAGGCAGCATTGTTTGTTTAATCTCTTTTTAAATGTTATATTAAAATTTTAAGTTTTATAAGTGTTTTCCTGGTATTTCTTTTTGATTAGAATCGGAAGTAGTGCTGGTTCAAAGGATTAAAGTAATAGCAATAGTAATTAAAGAAAATTACCTTGGTCTTGGTAGGTTTTGGAAGCATCGTCCTTGTCACACTGGAGAACAGTCTTTAGCACACAGAATTTTACTAGTTAATAAGATACTAATACAGTAATATATAGCAGATTACACTGTAATATAATTATCTGCAAGACAACAAATTGTTCTTGATTACGATTATATGCCCCAATGGAGCTTATCCAGAGATGAATGTACACCAGCTGCTGTAGTATATGTTAGCATGATTTTGCACTGAGCATGCGCCAAAACCATGAACACACATTTGCAGGCAATATAGACTCAGACACAACTGGCACTGCAGCCACTTGCGTTTTGTAGTGCGTTTCGGGGGGAGGGAATGGGCAGAGGCACATAGTTGATGTACAGTTAGGCCGTGCTCATGCAGTCCCAGGCAAACTAGAACTCCATACAGAAATGAGTATGCAAAGTTTATGGCAATACATTTGTACCAGCCACAAGTCAGTATAAGTCCTAACAGTTGTGTTAGCATTTCCTATCTTAAATGTAATACAAAGGTTATTGAAAGACTGCTTGAGTATTTTGTAGATATAAAATAATGACTGTAGTTATTAATAAAAAAATAATTTGTTTGGCAAAATTGCTTCTTGGATGTTGTTTTAGTGCATTCGCAAGAATCATAGTCACCATTTCCAATATACATTACAGTGTACTAACCATCAGTTCACAACGTATATGGTCACATAGCTGACAGCTCTGATGCACCGTCCATGCATAGACATCCTAAGTAACTGTTGCATGTGCTTTAGATTGCACACAGCCTGCCCATGGTTTGCGTTCACATGTATGGGACGCTCACTATATAAAATATATTGCATTTTAATTGCCACTGAAGAGCTCACCTATTCCAGTATATATTACAGTGTACTCCCCTGCACTTAGGCAATGTATATGGTCAAACAACTGCATTAAACTTGGCATATCTGTGCCTGAATGCTATGTCCCAAACTTGCATATACATCCAGAGCTACTGTTGCACAGCCTGCCCATGTTTTGCATTACATTACATTACAGGATGCTTGATGCATGTCAGTGTACTTGCATCTCTGGATCAGGTCCTTGTGCACATCTTACAAGAGAGAATACTATAAGCAAGCAAACATAAAAATTAGCGATAACTATTCTTACTGTGTTTGTTTTCTATTAAGGAACCTTATAAATTAGGGTTAAATTAGAGAATTTGAGCCCTACATAATCTACTGATCACAAATATCTTTCTTTAGCTTATAAACATTTATTACACACAGTATTTGTTTTCTGCAAGGATTTTCTATAACGTCTTTTTTAACAATTATTTTTCTGTTTACTTTATTAAATCATTAGATTGACTGTAATGGTTGATGAAGAGTCATTTTAGTTACAATCTCTGGTCATTAGTTTACTAATCTATATAGATTATTTTAATTATCACTTTAGTAGATGTGCCATATCTGTCTTACCTTTGTATTTTTATCACACATATACACATAAGTATGTACTAGTGCTGTAAAGATGAAGAGGATATTGATCACTATGTCTAGGATGCCATTTAGAAAATCAAAGCAATAATCCATATAAATCATTCTTGGTATCAGGAATGAGGCTAAAAAAGATATGAAAATAGATCAATTAAACTAGCATAGTATACTGTGTTTGTATTTCTACCAGGATATTAATAAACAAAATAAACTTGTAGTTTTCCAAATATGTAAGGTGCTTCTGTAGAAATGGGAAAGTTCTATACTCAGGCATTTGTAACACCCCGTTACTCCAGCTAAGGAGTGTATCTATAACTCTTCATGTGAATAGCACTTACTTCTTGTTCAGCGCCTTGTTCAAACACTTTATTGTGTTTGAATATTAGACTCACTATAGATATATTATTAAACGTAGATATTATAGTTTCTATAGTTTATTAAACATAGATGGAGAGAGAGGGAGAGGGGGAGAGAGAGAGAGAGAGAGAGAGAGAGAGAGAGAGAGAGAGATCTAATATTTCTTACCCCAGTGTCTTCTAGAAAAAAATGTTATCACACCCAACCTGCCAACTGTAACTGTCACACTCCCTTGCCACTGGGGACTCTGGGATATGTAGTCCATCCACTGCTAGCTGGCTTCGATATCTGTTTTTTTTATGTTGACTTATTTTACAGATAAGATAACGCCAGGTCCCTTATGCACGCAAGTGGCCTGACTTCACTGGAGGGTGCATGCACCCTCCAGATGTTACGCTAGGGTTACTATAGCAACTTTGTTCTGTCCGAACCTATTGTGCTTCCCCTCCGTGGGGGGGGGAGCATGCAAAATGTACAGTGTGGGAGGGGGCTACCACAGTGCTGCGGATCAGCGGTGAGTTAATCCAGGCTTATGAATCTGCACAAAAAAGTTAATGCAGGCTTATGGCAGCGTAAGTTGCCATAAAGCCCGCACGAGAGAGGGAAGTGACAGAGGGCGTGCACTCCCCTCTTTCTTTCGGATGTACAGACCCCCGCACGTACGGAAAAAAAACGGGGGTCTGAATCCAGTCCTCTGTGCTGGAGTGCCTTTTTTGTATCTGTGTAAATTCCCCATACCTTGCAGCACCTGCTTTATATTGTGTATATATATATATATGTAACCTCCTCCTTTGAACGGAGGTTAAACACTGGCATTGAAATCGGCTCTAGCTGAAACTACATGTCCCAGAATCCCTGGTGGCAGAAAAGAGGAAGTGAACTTGGGCAGGTGGCTGAACAAAAAAGAGGGAGGAGACAGTTGACAGTTGCAGCCAGTGGTGAGGAAAAAAACAGTTAAAGAAAATGGCAGTGAGAGAGAAATGGCTGTCTGATGAGGTTGTAATTGTAAAAGAAAGAAGAAGGGAATCTACTAGAGAGCAGTTCCTTGTGCCAGCCCGAATTTGAGAAAACAAATAGGAGAAAGAGCAACCTGCGATCTGTGAGGAAAGCGAAGCAGTTTACGAAGGGAGCTCCCTCATCATCGCACCTGAGAGCCATTTTGGAAACAGGGAACAGAAGAGAAATACTGATGAGTACATATATTTATGAAGGGGGGAGGAGGGTTCCTTGGTCTCCCTCTGGTGTTGCTACAAACAGAACACTACCCATTGAAGACCCTTTGTAAACAAGACCAAGGTGAAGGCACTGCGTAACCTGAAGTATAAGGTATTGAATTAATTTGCAAATCACACACACAAAATTTATACCTACACCCTAACTTGACAAAGGGGTGTTACATATATATATATATACAGACATACACACATATCAAACAGAATTATATTTACACACTGGTTTTATATTATATCTTAAGCATTTAACTTCTACCTGTGCCTGGGCAGCTCGAGGTGGCTACCGTTCTCCATTTTTAATGTGCCTTCATGTAAACGTGTTATTAGTACTGTTATTAGTACTGTGTAGAACCAGTTGTTCAAGGACATGCTTGGTAGAGAGGGTACTGTTACACGCTGCAGTATGGCAGCAGCATGTAATGTTATCACTGTACTGTAGCAGTGTACTCCAGTCCTTATTTCCCCTGCAGCATGACTGTTTGCTAAAAGATCCTGGCTGTTTACCTTGCAGCTGGAATGCCTTAGCTAAGGATTAGGGTGAGTGTATTCAGCAGCCAATGGGGATATGGCTCTCCCTTAAATAGTTGTCAGCTGATAGCCTCCTGGCTGGTCACAGCTTCTAGTTTTCTGGTGTTACCTGTCCTGTTTGGTATCAATTCTGATGCAGTGATTCCTGAGTGCTACCATCTTGTTAATTGTACTCAAATACTGCATAGCTTTATGTTTATTCTATAAAATAGAGTTGAGCTAAGAAACTTCACCTCAATTCAAATTCTGGTTTCACAGTTTTAAATTGCCTCCACTAGCAATTCAACATGGTATTGCTCAGGTCTACCTTTGCACCTAAAAACAGGTGTAAGTGCAATTCTGATTCAACCCCCCTGTGTCCCCATATTACAACCATAAATTAATCCTGCACATTAATACATTTGTATTAAATTATCCCCCACTTATCCCAGTTCACATTAAATAAACACCTCTGCCCCCAGTTTACAGTAAATGACCCCTCCTCCTAGTGTACATTGGTTTAGCCCCCTCTCCGAGTTTACACTAAACTCACAGTTTAAATATCAAATCTATACCTGTACTTTATTTCTTCTATCCTCAGCACAGACAACTCCCCTCCTCCCTGAGTTATTCTCATCAGATTGTATGTTACGCACAAATCTCTACATTTATTCACTACATGGATATCTCCTGTGTCTCCTGCAGTCTCCTGAGTCAGTGCACTGATTCTGCATGCTGCCTATCCAACCATTTCATGCTAGGTGATCGAAGCAAGACTGGTATTAGGTATCTGGGACACTAGGCAAAGTTTGTCACTTAGCCCCCCCACACACACACCACCATCCGTGACCACCCTTCGCATTACTACACAGTTATGAAGATATTTTTGAAAGCCTCTTAGGTTTTATATCATACCAGTAGGCATCATAAAAGCTAAAAAAAAATCTGACATTACCACAGAAAACTAGGTCAAGGGTTGCATGCTGGCATTACATTTTTTCTTTTTAATGGTATATAATAAAATGTTTATTGATTTCACTAATAAGCTCATTTATTAAAAAATATATAAATATATAAACAATGTAATATATACTAATAAAGAAAAAACGTTTTATGCATGTGTTTAAATAAAACATATAACCCAAAGTACTAAGGGCCAGATTTACTAAGCTGCAGGAAAAAAAAGTGAAGATGTTGCCCTTACCAACCAATTAGGGCTATATTTACAAAAAAAAAAATTTCCCCCGAAGGGAAGCTGCCCCAGGCTCGCCTGTGTTCGCGGCGAGCCTGGCAGCTTCCCCTTAAAAATTTACTAATACTCACCCCTCCGCCGAGGTCCCTCGAAGTCCCTCGAAGTGCTCTGCCCACAGCACAGGCACTTCATATCGAATGAACTGCCTGCGCATGCGCAGAGACTTCACAGCCGCACTTAGAAAATTTTCAGCCCAAATATGAAAAACCACTGCACATGCGCAGGGTCTTCATATCAGGGCCGGAGTCTTCTAAGTCGGACGCGTCTGCCAGACAGGTAAGTTTTGTCTTTTTTTTTTTAACTGTTATAAACGTTTTAATGTTTATCTTTATTTTTTTTAAGTAAAAAAAACAAACTAATTTTTTTTTACTTTTTTTTTTTTTTACATGACCGCATCCACCTTCATACCAGCGGTCTCCCCACACATACCCCACTTTTCCTCCCCCTAATAACGGCTATTAGGGGGAGGAAAAGGGGGGAATATGGGGAGATTGCTGGCATGAAGTCAATAACGCCATCCTCAGATGGCGTTATTTTTTCCTTCACTGCCGAATCAGAATTTCGGCAGTGAGGGATTGTAACTTGTAATACTGCTTCGGCACCCGTTAAGATCAACGGGCTGCCGAAGCCTCACGAAGTGTTTGTGCATCGCCATGGAAACAGCAGATTTCCATGGCGAATGCAGTTTAGTAAATTTTAAAATGTTCATTTTCAGGTGATAATGAGCGTTTTAGTATTAAAACAGCCATTATCACCCAGGAATGAAGTTAGTAAATAGAGCCCATAGACTCTTGCTCTCACTTTCCTAATACATACTAAAAAATGTTAGCTAGAATCCGATTGGTTGCTATGGGCAACATCTTCACTTTTCCTTTCCCGCAGCTTAGTAAATCTGGCCCTAACTGTTTTGGTTGCTCCAAATGATCTCTCTGTGTCTCTCTTGATCCTGGGTGATCATCTTTTGTGCTGGTCCAAAAAAACTAAAATGACTGTTGAGTCCAGACAGGCACACTCAAACTGTGTCCGCTTTCGGGGGACTGTCCCCCTGTCCCGCCCACCTTAAAACTTGTCCCGAGAGATCAGACTCTGTGGGCAAAGTTGTGTCTTTTTCTTTTTTTTTTTTGTCAAGCCCCTGCCGCTGTATATGCAGCCGGGCTTTACACATCACAGTACAGTTAATACAGGGATCCCTGTAGGATCAAACCTGTTACTGTGAATGGCAGTGACCGAACTTATGCGGTCACTGCCATTCTAGACACAGATTTGCTTCTACAGGGTTCCCGTAGGAGCCCTGTATTACCGCTACCACACCACATGACCAGAAGAGATAGTGTGGGACAGACAGAGAGAGGCAGCACCGCGGAGGAAGGGAGTAATCATCAAAGGTAAGTAACAGAGGCTGGACATAAGGGGCAGACATTGGAGGCTGGACATAAGGGGCAGACAATGGAGGCTGGACATAAGGGGCAGACAATGGAGGCTGGACATAAGGGCAGACAATGGAGGCTGGACATAAGGGCAGACAATGGAGACTGGACATAAGGGGCAGACATGGAGACTGGACATAAGGGACAGACAATGGAGGCTGGACATTAAAAAGGGCAGACATTAGGGCTGGACATTAAAAGGGGCAGACATGGAGGCTGGACATTACAAGGGGCAGATATGGAGGCTGCACATTACAACAGGGTTGCCGACTCTCCCGGAATGTCCAGGAGACTCCCGAAATTCGGGCAGTACTCCCGATATCCCGGGAGAGCCAGCAAATCTCCTGCAAGTGACTTGAGGCCCGTGGTTTCACTAAAACCACGGCCTCAAGTCCTGCCCCCCTGCCTAGCAACACTAGTATACTAGTGTTGCTAGGCACAGGAAGGGACTTGATTACGCAATTTGCGGCATCAAGCCCCGTCCTGACCCCTATTTTAATTAAAAAACGGGGCAGTATGAGCCAAGGGGCGGAGCCTAATGACGCGATTTGCATAACACGCATCATTAAGCCCCGCCCCTGCATGCGTCGCTAGCTTCTCTCCTGGAAGCTGCCAAAAGTCGGCAACCATGCATTACAAGGGGTAGATATGGAGGCTGGACATTACAAGGGGCAGATATGGAGGCTGGATATTACAAGGGGCAGATATGAAGGCTGGACATAATAATAAGGGGAAGACATGGAGGCTGAACATTACAAGGGGCAGACATGGAGGCTGGACAAATAATATAGAGGCAGATACAGAGGCTGGACATAATAATAAGGGGCAGACATGGAGACTGGACAAATAAACAGGGAGGAGACATATGGAGACTGGACATAATGATAAGGGGCAGACATCGAGGTAAGACAAATAAAGGGGCATATATGGAAGCTGGACATATGAATCCTGGACAAATAATAAGGGGCAGATATATGGATGGCAGGCCTAATAATAAGAGGCAGACATATGGAAGGTTGTCATATAAAAGGGGTAGACACTAGACCCGCTGGTCTGGGTGGTGTAAGACACACCCACTTTCCCAGACACGACCACTGGGTGGTACAAGACACACCCCTCTACTATGCCGCAAAATTTTGTCCCTCTTTCGAGTTCTTAGATGTTGGGAAGTATGGGAGTGTGATGACAACATCATGCTGATTGACTAAATACTACAAAGTAATGGCATTGCAGGGGTTTTTCTCCTGCATAGTGTAGTATGACAGCTGATCGGCTCCCCTGAACCCTGCATCTTGATCTGTAATGCTTACCCGTTACATCCCCACAGCTAATCAGCTAAGCACTACAAAGTATTGGGGTGTCTGCAGAGCCACTATGGATTGTATTGATTGTAAAGCAACAGTGGACATGCCTTGCAAAGCAGAAGACCTAAGTCTACCTTATAATCTCCCTGGTCAAATAGAGCAGCCAAATGCAAAGTTTGCTTTTATTAGAAGCAAGAATTTTGTGGGTATTTTTCTCACTATTCACAATTTGTAAAATAATAAAGTAAATTTCTTGAACCAGTCCTCCATTTGTAATCTAAGGTTTGTAATTCAAAAACGAAACAGGGCCAGATTGAGACCTCCGTGCATTTTACGTACGCATGGAGGTCTGGCAGACCCCTGTTTGTTTATGTCAGCAGTAACAATATCTTAAGTCTCCCGTGCGCATCATACAGAGAAACACCGACTTCCACAAGCAGATTGCAGAATTTGTGAGTCGGACAGACATCTGAATCCGACACATGCTACATAATATTACTAAATATTAGTAACAATCAATCAATCAATCAATCAATCAATCATCTTTCTGATTATTGTCACGATTCTTATGAATCTGGTTATATAGCACTGAATATGGAGACAGATGTTGTCCTGATATCTTAAATGACAATAGTCATTTAGGACCTGATTCACACAAGAATTTTTGTGTTTTAGGTGCGTATTTTTAAGTAGGGATATACTGCACACGTGTAGTAACTTTTAGACGCTATTTACGTTTTACTTAGGAACGCAAATGCTGTGATTCAACATTACACACCTAAAGTCGCTAGGGTCGCAGTAACTTACGCTGAAAGGAGTGTGCTGTGAATAATTAACACGGCAGATACGAAGATTGGGTGGAGAGAGGCATTTAAATGACTAAAAGGAGGCGCGGTTATGCAACACGTTCGGAATTAGAGGCCCTATGCACACAAATGCAAACCTACAGTTAAAGGAGCCCTATGGCACTCGTGTCTTAAGAACGGGGGCATGTCAACAGTAAATAACCTATTTAATTGGGAATCAGGTCCCTACAACTATAACTAAAAGAAATGTGTTCGTACCATCTAGTTTGATCCATATTCAAACTTATTAGAGTTTTACAGACATAAATGGCTTCCTTCTGCCGCACATTGTTGTGTAGGGTAGTAGGGTAGTTGTGTGGGATATAAGTTAGTTAATTAAAGAGAATATGAGAAAAAAAACAATAGCTTGAAGTGAAACGTGTATGATGATGCAGTGAACTCGCTAGGGTACTAGGGCGAGGAGATGGAGACAGCAACATTTTAAAGAATGGAGAAGAAATAGAAAATGAGAGGAAGCGTGAATTTTCTCAAGGTAAAAAAGCATCTGGATTTATAAGATTAGAATTTATTCACAAAATCATTTTGAATGAATTGCCTGCTGTTAGTGATTATACATTATTTTGATTCAAATAGAAATTGTGGCACATTATGCCAAACAATTCACTTAAAAGTTTCCTACAAATGTTTTCTGGGAAAATGATTCCCATCTGTTTAAGAAAAAAGGTTCTGAAATATATCGCCTTCCCCTTCTAATATACCGGTGTTTTAATAAAAGCCATAATCCATTAAATTCTTGGCATTTCTATGACCTTAAAAAGCAGAAGGATTTTTCATATTATTTTAGTTTGATAGGTTAAAATCATAAGAAAAAAAAAAGCCTGTATAGGAAACAAGAACAATAATTATTGCATTCCTTCTGCCTGTTCTCCTACCCATAGCTGTTCCCCTCTTTATCCAATCTCCCTATTCCCCTTTTCCAAAATTCTTACAATGGACCTGATTCACACTTAAGAACGCTATAGGTTCCTAAATATACGCAACTAATAGCAATAAAACTCCCACGGCACGCCCCCGGTTTTTAGGTTCTTATGTGATTTACGAGTGCCATAGGGCTCCCTTAACTGTAGTTTCGCGTTTCAATGCATAGGGCGTCTATTAAGGATCGCAAGTGCATAACCGCGCCTTCGTTCCAAGATTTAAATGCCTCCCTCCACCCATTTCTGCGTATCGTTCTATTTACTTATTCATAGAACGCCCATTTCTGCATATATTACTACGAACCTACAGATTTTAAGTCCGTAGTGTATAAGCAAATTTTGCGAACATAAGTCCAACGCAAATAGCGTATAAAAGTTACTACGCATGCACATTGCATCCGTTCTTAAAGATACGCACCTAAAATCGGAAGCATTCTTAAGTGTGAATCAGGTCTAAAGTAGTGACATCTTGCAGCTCTGTAAGTATTGTTCTATGTTGCACTTATGTAAGAGTGACTATATCATAGATACTGATTTTTTTTGTCCTGCTGCTTTGTACTGCAACTTGTATTGTCTGTCCCCTTGGGGACTTATTTAGTACTAATTGCATAAGAGCCGTGGTCATTTGTTCCTGCAGCTCCCCATAAATATCTCCTCCTTAATACTGCAGGTATATAGTATCAGCACCATGTAATAGATATTGATAAATCCAGTTTATGTAATATATGACAAAGGCTCAGAAAACATGCACAGTACGTGGTGCAGGACATTCCAAAAGTGATGTAAATATAGGCATATGCATGAACAGTGATCGTGTTAACGCCTGTGTGGGCATTTATGACGCCTGAGAAATGTCAGGCACGCTTTCATATTTCTCCCATGCGTATAGCTACGCATGGGACTCTCTGCAGTCTCTCTCTCTCTCTCCGGCAATTCACCAATCCTTCACTGACAGGCTGTGTATGAGTCATCCCCTAGAGCAGTGGTTCCCAAACTGTGTGCCGCGGCTCCCTGGGGTGCCGTGACGCTCTCACCGGGGTGCCTCAGAATGTTTCTATTTCCTATTGTATTCTATTGTATTTTTGTCTTAGGGGTGCCTTGAAAAAAAATTGGAGACCCTAAGGGTGCCTCGAACTGAGAAAGTTTGGGAATCACTGCCCTAGAGAGAGACAGGAATTCTACAGCTCTGCAACTGCGATGAGTCATCCACACTGTGACAGAGACTTTTCCTCATAGCGTGTCATGTGACCTCCCAGCTGCCAGCTGAAGAGACCTGAGATCTTCTTTCACAGCCAGATCTTAAGGTAATCATTGTGGGGTTTTTTTTTGGCTTATTACTATAACAATTTTAAACTTCACTTTTAATGGGGAGGAAGGAGGGATTGGTGGGCTAAACATTCTTTTCTGTGATCAAAGATTGATGGGCTAAACATTCTTTTCTGTAATCAACAGCTTTTCAGAAATGACAAGGTTGCATTTAGGGTTAGGGGCTTATCTCAAGGTTGCTGAGTTTTCAGAGCTTCCCGCCGTGAGAACCCATGGATTTCTTCAAGGGGGAGGAGCTTAATGACGCGATTTATGCAAATCACGTCATTAAGCCCTGCCCCCTGTCAATCACTCCTGTAATCTGCAGCATTTCAGAGGATGGACGGAGCTTGATGACATCATCAAGTGCAGTATGAAAAAAAAAAACAATGCCTGCTTTTTTTTCATACTGCTAATTGCTTTTTTCT
The DNA here is from genome assembly GCA_011038615.1 of Limnodynastes dumerilii. NCBI lineage: Eukaryota > Metazoa > Chordata > Amphibia > Anura > Limnodynastidae > Limnodynastes > Limnodynastes dumerilii. Next base: position 160,710 of record WWET01003640.1, read on the forward strand.
TCCTGCATAAAAATAGCTACTGGTATTTTCCCTGTATGCAAGAAACTGCAGCAAAAAAACACATCACCTTTAAAAATAAAGAAACAAAGACAAATA